>CAJQZJ010032031.1:11496972-11530210 GCA_907164525.1 Lophiomys imhausi | reverse complement strand
TTCTTTCTTTCTTTCTTTCTTTCTTTCTTTCTTTCTTTCTTTCTTTCAAGTCTGGAACTCCAGCCTATGGGATGGTACCCGCCTCTCATATTCAGAGTATTCATATTCCCCATCTCAGTTCTACCTCTCCAGAAATGTCCTTTCAGATACACACAGAGATGTATTGTCTAGAGAATTCTAAATCACACCAAAGTGACAGTGAGGATTAGTCATTGCCCTAGGCATGCAGCCTCCCACTGAATTACATCCCTAGCTGCTCCTGTAGCTTTCTCGACGTTTCATGAGTCAAATTGGATGGAATGCAGTTTGTGTGTGTGTGTGTGTGTGTGTGTGTGTGTGTGTGTGTGTGTGTGTGTGTGTCTAGCTTCTTTCACTTAGTATGATCTTAGTATGATGTTTAGAATTAATCCGTGTTGTAGTATAGTTGTCATTTTTATTTATTTATTTTTGTTGTTGCTGTTAAATAGAGTCTACAAACATGGCCATAACCATATTTTGTAATTCCATTCACCAGTTGGTGGGCATTTGTAGTGCTTTTAGTTGTGAGCAGCGCTATGAATACTTGCGTGCACATACTATATAATACCCCACTTCTAAAAGTCTACAAGACTAAGGAACACCAAACTTTTGAAGGAGGTGATTCCTGAGTCTGGCCTTGGTTCTTCTCCTTGGGAAATAGCCATGCTTTTGCTAGGTGTTGGAAGATGCACACTGACCTACATGTAACAGGGGACTTACTTTTTTTCAGTTACAAGATCAAAAGTCTACTTTAATAAAATAGTTCATCAAAAGTAGATCAGGGATAGGCCTTATGGCTTCTGAAGTTTGAAAGAGACTAGAATCTATGAGTTCCTGTAGATTCTGGACAATGGCAGGGAATACCCTGCAGAGGGCAAGGAGCATGGTCACATGTACCTTTCACACTAGACACAAGGGAACGGGGCCCTGAGAAGCTGTGACTGCTTGGAGGTCATACAGCTATGCTCTTGAGTCAGCCATCTATCTAACTGCCCCAGAAGCAGGGCCTGTTCTGTTTCTCTGGACTAACTCAGAAATAGAATTGAGTGCTTGCTGAAGCTTTTGCCAATCACGCCCAAACCAGGCTGAAGAGATTGTGGCCCCAAGTGGGGGTGCGGCAGCTGGCACCACCACTGCTGTGGATACCGGAGCCAGGTGCTACTACCACCATTGCTGCCCAGAGCCGGGTAGCCACTGCCATGACTGCTGATTGGTGTTTGTTCCCATTTCTCCTGCTACCTATTCCTGTATATGCTGTTTGGCTGGACTGCTGGAATCTTGATTAATCACCCCAAGGACCTACATCTAAAGAGGTCTACACTCTCTGTCTCTACTAACCTTTTTTCTCTTGTTCCTCGGATGGGTGGGTTGTAAGGGAAATAGAGATTTTAACAGAACAATAAATAAATAGTTTAAAAGTATGCCTTCCAGGTGGATCTCTGTGAGTTCAAGGCCAGCCTGATCTAAAAAGTGAGTCCAGGACAACCAGGGGTACATAGAGAAACCCTGTCTTGAAAAAAACCAAAAAAAAAGAAAAAAAAAAAAGAGCCTTCAGCTGAGGCTTGGGATGCCTCTTTGTTGGTACAGTTCCAGATTCTAGGGAGTCTTAGGAGGGTTACTTGCTTTAAGGCAAGGAAATTTCCAAATAGACTTACAGAGGGAGGTGACCTTGGAGAGCTGGTGCAGCAGGCTGGAAGTCCTGAGGGAGTGAGTCACAATGTCCTACACACCCTTCTGTCTGGAGAGATCTTGATGCTCCCAATCTCATTAAGCTTATGACTTTGAATTCTGGTTCTAGCCTTGGAGTAAAACTATTTTGTTCAGATGTGAATGGGTTAGAGCTGTGGACAACATTTTAGGTGAAGGAAGCCAATTGGGACTTTTGTCTTATGGGAATACACACTTCATTTTATCCTTCCCCCCAAAGAACTGGACTCTCCTCTCTCAACAGAAAGTTGTGGAAAATTAGACACATTCTGTGGAAAGCTCAAGTTAGCATTCAAGTCTCAAAATCTGATCTTAGGTCAAATATCTCTTGCTTTTGCCAGTAAAAAGAGCCCAGATGTTTTTCTATTTACTTAGGCAAACCCCTGAAACACAAGTTAGTGATATAAAACTTTGCATTTGCAATGGTAAGAACCCATATTGGGAGAGTCACAGGCATAAAATATATACTGTGAAATGAGAGGTCAAGATGGTGAACTCATTTCAGAACCACAGTCTTTGACTCAAGAATTTTGATGGGGTCTTCACATTGGTTGAGCTTCTTGGTCCTAATATCATTGACAGAATTAAATCATGATATTAAAACACTGAAACACTAATGCTTTGTTTTTATTGGCAAGAACCAAAATGATCTAATACTAATGCCACAAAACATCAGTCACTTTTTTTTCCTGATGAATAAGATGAACTTTGGCTGCTTATGATAGCAAATTTAATAATGTCAGTGATTTGAACTGTTTCAATTCGAAATATGCAGAAATGTGTTTCTCTGTCTCCCGCCTGCCCTCCCTCTCCCTGTCTTTCTCCCCCTCTCTCTTTCCTTTTCTTTACTTGGTACTACTGCTGTTAGGAAGTTTTGTGGCAAATAAGTCTGCATACATAGGTCAGAACATATCATTCACATGTACCATGTGGATGCCAAACTCTGAGTACCCTGTTGGGCGGCTTCTCACAGGTGGTCTGAATTTGCTTCTAGCTGGACCTGTAAGCAGATTTAATATTTCATAAGCACTGGTCTGTCTCATGCCTCCATTATTGACACCACATGGAAGTCAGGAAATTGGTTCTTTCTGGGAACAGTTTGCAGAAATATGCAGCCTGTCAGCCCCTTTCTCATGGGTGCATTAACAGAGAGGCTCACAATTACAAGGAACGAACCTTCTCCAGATGTGTGCAGCAACTCAGCTCCAACTTTATCTCCAGTCCTGAAGATGGACTTGACAAGATGGATTATTTGTGGCTGTATTGTAATAACTTTGTAAAATTGGAATTTCCAACGATGGTAAATGGAGGGTGAGGGACCAGCAGCTGGGCAATGGAGAATTTCTCTCCGAAGTAAACAATAGAAAAGTGAGGCAGTGCCAAGAGCAGATCAGCTGTGGCCTTTTTCTGCTTTGGACACCAACTTGTCCAGACTGTTTCTAATTTTTTCCCTTTTATGAATCTGTTTATGTTACACACACTAAAGTTAAGTCATGTCTTTAATAAGATGGAAACTGGAAGTGAGATTTGGAAATGACTGAATCGACTTTCTTAACTTGTTTCTTCTCATAGAGAGCACAAAAACAATGGGCAGAGAGGGACATACCAAAGAAAACAGCTTTAATTGTTGGCTTCATGGAAAATCCAATCCAGTCTTTCATTCGTTCTCTTCCTAGTAGATGTTCTCTGTATATCTGAGGGCTTTTAGCTTAGCTGATAAGTTCCTGAAGGATCACTAAGTTTCTATAAGAAAGGATCTAGCAGTAAATGATGCTGATGTTTTCTCAGTTGCAAAAGGTGGGGAGGTTTTCCCAGGATAATGTCATTGGGAGTCAGCTTTCCTTACATTTTATGGGTAGATGATTGTAAGAGAATATTCTTTTAAAGAAAAGCTATATTTCAAATTTTCTTTTTATTCCAAAGTCCCCTGAGTTGAGAGTTACAAAATTGGGTCCCTTTGGGAGCTATTTGTACATCTTTGAGGTTGGCACTCTTAGCTGTTTGATGATGTCCTAGATAAAATTCTTCAAGTCCAGCTGTTGGGATTTAGCTTAATATGTTTGGACAGAGGGATTTCCTATGTCATTGAAGAGATGGAATCAAAACTGAATTAGTCACCCTTGCGTCTTCTATTTATAGCCTAGCTATTATTCAGATGCATTGTGGAAGAATGATGTAGACAAGAATTTTTTCTTTCATTTTTTTTGTAAACAGAAACCTTTTTTTTTATATCCTGTGGATTTAACTTTGGTTTCTAACTTAGACAGTCAAAGTGCTTAACAGAAATATTAATATTGAAATGAAAAATTACCTATTAAGTCATCCCACATCTCCATTTGCAAATTAAATATTTGTCAGTAAGAAGTATGTGAGATGACCAGAAGTCATGGATGACTTACATGGAAGTGGCAGGGGTTGAAAAGGTCAATTTGAAGAATTATTTGCATGGGCTGCTCATGAGTAATAGTCAAAGTCTTGGGAATATCTAAATAGAATCTTACTCTAGTCACTTAATTTAATGTCAGCACTAAAGCTAGCCTGCCAATTTAGTGAGAGCCATGATTGAAAACATTTTTATTTGGGGGGTATGTTAACTAATTTATTTTTTGAAGGTGGTGGGGTAGGGTAGAAACTTTGGCTATACAGGATAAGTGGAGGATTAGGTAGATTGGCTAGATGAACTGTGGAAGTCCCATGGGCCAATCAGTTCTTACCTCTATCTCTCTATCTGTCTCTCTGTGTGTGTCTCTCTCACTACACCTAATTTTCTGGAGAAAGTTGGGAAGACAGTAGACTAAAAGATAAGAGTCTGTCTGAACAGGAGAAAAATCTGGAGAACTCCACGGACTGTGATTTGATTGGTGAGATGTGCTAGACTAGACTAGAGATAATGGGTTACTGATAACCGAAGTCAAAACTTGTTGAATCTATTCAAAGAGAATAAGCAAGTCACTAGCAATGCCAGAAAGACCTTCCTCAATCCCACACAGCAGCAGGTCTTGGAGTGTGTGTGGACTTCCACAATGGTATATATTTAAGGCTGTTTAAGTGGTCATATCCAGTGAGTCCTGGGAAATGTTGCAAATACTTTGGTGAGTAGAGGTCAGTGACAAAGAGCTCAATGAAACAGCAATATTTATTGTTAGCAGATTGTACTATCAACAGAGAAGACCTTCTGGAGACCTGGAAGAGTAGGGACAAGGTCTGGTCCCTTTAGAGAGGTGGCTGGTTAGGAAGTAGTCAGCTATAGGCACCCTGTCAAGAAGGTGGCTCAGAGATGGGGAAGGGGAAGTAAACCAGGATCCAGGGAGGACAGTGACATCACCAAAGATGGAGGAATGAGATGCCAACCAGGATTTGGGAGAGTAGTGATGTCATCAAGAACTGTTATTCCCAGCATGGTCTGTCCAGGAGAAGGCAGTTATACCACAGGGACCATAGGTGACTCCTTTCATTAACATAGTCTACCATGTCAGAATCAGTAGTTTAAACACTAAGCCTTATGTACTGGCTGCCGATAGATTCCTGTTCTAGGGATAGAGCAGGCTTGGACACTGAACATGCAGATCAAATCTCGAATACTGTACCTACTTGACCTTGGGAAGTTGCTTTTTTTTTTTTTCTCCAGAAGTAATAGAAGGCCTTGTAGCTCATAACAGATATCATTAATGGGATATTATTGTCTCAGCTAGGGTCTCTGTTGCTTTGATAAAGTACCTTGACCAAAAGCAACTTGGGGAGGAAAGTGTTTATTTCAGCTTACAACTCACACTCCATCACAGAGGGGCAGAAACTCAAGGGGAGAACCTGAAGGCAGAAACTGAAGCAGAAGCTATGGAGGAGCTCTGCTTATTGACTTGCTCAGACTGCTTTCTTATAGCACCCGGGCATCACCTACAGTGATCTGGGGACCCCAACTAAGAAAATGGTATGTGTTTCTCATGGTTTTTTTTTTTTTTTTTTTGTTGTTGTTGTTCCCCCACCCCAGGTTTGTTTAGTTTTATTCTTTTTTTTTATTTTATTTTTAACTTTTTTTGGCTGTTTGCTTTCTAAACAGATGAAGAGAAAGAAGATGTGGAGTAGGATGGGTGGGGAGGTTCGAGGATCTGGCAGGAAACGAAGGAGGAAAAACTGTGATCAGGATATATTATATGAAAAGTTCATTTTTAGTAAAAAAGAAGAAAGTGTTGCACACTTTCTCAGTTGAGGCTCTCTTTTCCTACATTACTCCAGCTTGTGTGAAGCTGGTATAAAGCTAGCCAGCAGAATTGACACTTTGTCAACCTGGCACGCAAACATATCACCATTCAACCACAACCTTCTCTTTCTCATTTGTCCCTAAGATGGCATGTTAACATTAATATCACAACACAAACTATTCCAAATATTAAAGGTCCCTTAGTCTTTAAAAATTCAAATACTTTAAAGTCCAGTCCCTTTAAGACACCCCAAGTCTCTTTCAAAGTATCTCTAAAATATCCAAAATTTCTCTAAAACATCCAAAGTCTCTTTAAAGTTCTATACCCTGTAAAATTTCAAAGTGTTTCTAAAGCTTCAAGTCCTTAACTGTGGGCTCCTGTAAAAAAAAAAAAAAAAAAAAAAAAAAGAAGTAAGCTACATGCTTTCTTACTTCAAGAGGGAAGAAACAGGGCACAATCACAATCAAATCAAATAAAAATTCAGCAGTGTAAAAAGTTCACTGCTTGAGCTCTGGATCCCAAGCTTCTCCAGCTCTGTTATCCACAGCACACACAGCATATCTCATAAACTCAGACCCGCTCCACTCAGTGGCTGCTGCTCTCCTTGATGGTAGACCCATGGAATCAATATTTCCAAAGTGGGGGATTATCCTCTGCAACAGAGCTGCACCTTCACCAACAGCCTCTCCTGGCCTCTCTTCAGGGAATCTGACCCTGCCAGATATTGCCAAGCCTCAATTTCTGTCCATAACCCCTTCAATCCTGAGGTGTCTACTGCAAGTGAGGCTTCATATTCACTGACAGCCTCTTCTGGTTTCTCACTGTGCCAAGCCTCAGCTCCTTTCTATGATCCCTTCATGCCTTCAAAACCAGTACCACCTGGAAAACTCTTCTATATTACTAAGTTCAACTGTCAGCATGACCAGGTACAACACTGGCCACCTCTACGAGACCCAGTCTCTGTGCACTGACTCTGAGGAAACACTTCCTGGAAGATTTTGTTGGGTTGACATTGGTCTCTTCTTCATCACAGCTGATTCTTCAGCCCCACATGCTGGTGTTGACTGTCCCAGCAAAGCTCAGGTTTCATGTTCGTAGTTCTGGTCCTTTGTTAACCACAACTGACTAGTCAGCTCCAGCCAATCAGAACCATAAACTGTTAGTGCAACCCATCACATAAATGGCCTTGATAGAGTCCCTGCTTCCCTCTGAAAGCCCACAGTCAGGCCTCAGTCATCTGCGTTGCTCCTAGTGTTGCTCCATGTTCCCACCACAGCTCACTAAGCTCTGAAGACTCAGTGGCTTTTCTAACCCAAAGTCCCAAATACCTTCTATGACTGTCCCCCAGAACAGCATTGTCAGGTCTGTCCCAGCAATACCCCTTTAGTGGTACCAATTTTTGTCTCAGTTGTGGGTTTCTATTGCTGTGATAAAATCACATGACCAAAGCAACGTGAGGAGCTTACAACTCTTAGGTTGCTCTTGATCAAGAAAATGCCCCATGGGGTTGCCTGAAAGTTAAACTGGCGAGGACACATTTTTTTTTTGTTGTTGTTTGTTTGTTTTTAATTGAGGTTTTCTATTCTCAAATAACTCTAGATTGAATCAAGTTGACACAAAACTATTACCAACTATCAAAGAGGTATTTGTGAAATCTCTGGGTAACTCTTAAACCAAAGAAAGCATGATAATATCCTCCAATAAATCATGAATTACTCTGGAAAACATACATTCTGAATAATTACATAACATCTTCAGTCACAACTGTTTTGATAAATAGGAGACTATGTCATCATCAAGATATGTCTTGCCATTAATGGAACTTATCTCGAAAAGTGTATTGCTATGGGAGTCATAGGGAGTCATTTATGAGAAAAGCTAAGGAAAGAGAAGTAAGGGTGCTTATCTAATTGGAATAATAAGGGAAGACTTCATTCACAGATGTAGTTGGACTTTGGTGACTGTGGAGTATTTGAATAGGGAGATATAGGGAGGCCTTTCCAGGTATAGGCCTATGTATAGAACTCAGAAGTCTGGAAGCAAAATTGTAAGAAGCATAGCTGTGAGCACATAGTTCATTTGGGAGAATGAAATGAGTCAAGAGAGGTAAGGCGGGGTCTACTGTCTTGGAGATCTTGATGAATGGAAGATTTGGTATCAAGCATCACATGTTGTAGTATGCTAGAATATGAAGGTGAAAAAGTAAGGAAAAAATCTCATGTGGGAGATGAAGAAATATGATACATGGAGTTGAAATATTTATTGTTTTAGGCTCAGGGAAATAGAGATAAATATGCTCAGAAAGAGAGAAGAAATATGAACATACCCAATGTTTCTATGGGCACAAAAAGATATTGAAGGATAATTACCCATACTGTGCTTACAAATCTACTCTGGGTGCCTTAACATTAATGTAGTTAAGATAGGAATGGCTATCAAAATTGAGTGCTGTTATGGTTACAGAGAAGGATTACCTAGGTTAGATTGACCTAAGGGTTTGTCTGTGGAGGATTGGTTAAAATATGAAGACCTGCCCACTATAGGTGACATCATTCCCTATGAAGGGGATTCTGCTCTATATAAAAGTAGGGAAAAATGAGTTGAGAACTATCATAAGTATATGAATTCATTGCTCTCTTCTCTTGACTGTGGATGTGATGTGACAAGTTGCTTCAAATTCCTGCCTCTTTGACTTCCTTTCAATGGTTGACCATAAGCTGGAATTGTGAGTCAAATAAACTCTATCTCTTAAGTTGATTTTGTCAGCCTATTCTTTTTATTACAGTAATAGGAAAGAAACAAAGACAAAATGTCAAGTACTACCATGAGTCCAGGAAAACAGAGAAGTATAGAATACTGTTTTAGAACTCAGAAGTCTTTGGAGAGAGCATTCAATGAACAGAGGCAAAGGTGAGAGTAAAATCCTCAGTATGTGGGTTACTGAAATAGTTTTCAAAGTGAAGTGTCCAGACCTGAAGGATCAGTATCACTTATTCATCAAATTCTTGTGCTCCACCCCAGACCTATCAAATGAGAAACCCTGAGGACAGAGTTCAGGACTCTGTGCTTTATCAATGTATCTAGATGACTTGTGGTGATTGCTAAAGATGAAGAACCTTGGGTCTACAAGATAGCTCAATGAATAAAAGGTGTTTATTGTCAAGACTGATGGCTTGGATTTGACCCCATCCCCATTCCACCCCAGGTTGCACTTGCTGGAAGGAGAGAACTGACTTCCACAAGGGTGTCTTCTACCTCAATACGCACACTGAAGCACATGTGCCCCCATGTACTTTAAAACATGTGCAACTTTTGTGCTATAAGAACTCGCAGAGTCATTTTAAATTATAGATTGTTATAATCTTCATGAAGTACTATTATTGAGGGAAAAATGTTAGACTTGTGGATTATTATTGTCTAGGTCCACTGGGCCATTAGAGATTTTTAAGTTTTAAAAGTTGTTTTTTCTTCCCCTTGGCCAGTCTTTCAGGCAAGGATGGCAAATGGATTTTATTGTGTGCTGTTTATTTAGAAATGAATATATGGAATTCTGTGTTGGGATAAATTACAAGGTCACATCCCTTGTGGGGAGAGAACCATCGTTAGCACTGTTGCCCATTGGTGAAAGACACCAGAGTAGTGAAACACAAGCCATGGTTCACCATCCTTCCAGAGGACATGAGATCATTTGGGCAATGACAGAAGCCTGGAAGAGGGAGAAAGCTGTTGAGGAGGTGCTAAAGTATGTGAAAGTATCTCCATTTTTTTTCCTGGAGTCTATCAGGTTGGCATCTAACCTGAGTTACTGATATTTAACACCAATATGAATGTCCATATTTTGACAAGGCTATAGGAAATATGAGACACTTTAGCATTCAGGAAAAGAGAAGAAAAAACCCCCTCTATTTCTTACAAATGTAAGAAATGTTCTCTTTTGGAACCTACTCCTTGCCATTTTGTAAAGATAGAGAATACAAGTGAGACTCTGGCCAGGGACAACAGTATTTGTTCTTCTCCCGGGTCCTCTGGGCTCCCCAAGATGTGGCAGAGCAGCTCGGTTCTCTGGCAGCATTGTGTATCCATCCACTTACATAAACACTTGACTTGGCTTCTAGAATAGTGCTCTCCCACAACAGCCTGCTAGTCTCCTTACCACCCTAACCAAGGGAGTTAAGTTTCTTTACATGTTTTAGCCCTGTGGTAGCATAGTGACCATTTTAGACTAAAATCCTTGGAGGAGATCAGGAAGGGAAATCAAGTATGACACCTGGCACAAGGAAAAACCAAATAATATTATGGAGAGCGTGAGGCTTAGGCTCTTTTGAGTTAGATATGAACAAACTTTTTCTATTCAAATCTTACTGATCTGAGTCAGTGACAAGTCTTTGGGCATATTTGGGAGATTATCTGCTCTACTGGTGATGTAAATGCTGAGCCTGCAACACAGCTGAAGGGCGCAGGATTGAAGGGCAGGAGAAATACATTTTAGTCTTGATATTTTGTCTTCTTGCATGAGTCCCAAATTCTCTCTTGGTCTTTGTTTTGGGACCTGCTAAATAAAAATACTGGATACAGCATTGTGTAAATTTGTTTCTAGTTCTGTACATTGTTGTTTTTATTTGACCCAAACATAACTCCACTTATTAGTACCAGTGTTTTATTGCTGATTCTACTTCCCTTTTTCCATGTGTCATTTATTCTTTGGATCTAGTTATCCCAGCCAGTGTCTGGATCCATGCTATCCTGCATACCTCGTTGTGACACCTGTTGGGAGACCCACATGGAATGTACTCATAGCATAATTTAAAGTAAAATGAAAGGACTCACTGATTTCAAAGGGTCACCAACAATTCTTTGCCTTCAAAACACTTAATTTTCATTTGTTTATTTATTTACATTGTTTTTTTTTCTTCCACCACAGATTATCTAAGGCTGAGTAATTTTTTAAAGAACAGAGAACTGTTCTTTTTTTTTCTACAGAACTGGAGGCTGGGAAGGGGTCCTGTTGTCCTGTTTTATTTTTTAATTGGCACAGACTAGGGGCACCTGAGAAGAGGAAATCTCAACGGAGAAAGTTCTCCTACCACATTGGCCTATAGATAAGTCTGTGTGGGATTTAGAATGCTCAACCCACTGTGGGTGGTGCCATCCCTGTGCAGGTGGTCTGGGTGCTATAAGAAAGCAGGGTGAACAAGCCATGAAAAGCACATCAGTAAGCTACATAACTCCATGGCCTCTGCTTCAGTCCCTGCTTTCAGGTCCTGCCCTGAATTTCTTCCCTGTCCCACCCTGTGATGGAGTGTGACTTGAGAGATGTCAGCTGGAATAAACCCTTTCCTCCCCAAACTGCTTTGGATCCTACTGTTTGTCATACCCTAGAAGCCCTAACAAAGAGCCAATATCATGATGGCCACATCTAATAAGGGCTGTGTTGTTCCATAGCAGAAGGCAGAAAGATGAGAGTCTACAAGAGAGCAAGAGAACAAGAGAAGTCAGGCTTTACTTTTATAATAAACTATTCTTTGTAATAATGACATATGTCTACCCCTTAGGTCACTGCCCTTATGACCCAATCATTTTTATTAGACCCCGTCTTCTATTGTGGTTGCATTTGGGATTGATTTTCCAAAGCATTAACTTTGGGAGACACATTCAAACCATTATGATAGGAAATGGATCTATTCTGGGATCTTGGCTTTTCCTCTGTGGTTAGGACTGAAATGAATGACACACATATCCTTTTTCCAGTGCTTTGGAAAAGTAAAGTCAAATCTACACTCCCACTGAAAAATCGATGCGATCTCTAGTCCCTATAGAAATTAGATGAATTCTTAACACATTCTTTAAGTAGATATGCTACCAAGCCTGTTTTAATGAATAAGACATTTTCACAGAGCATATAGTCAAGTAAATTATGCAATGCTGTTCTTAGGCAAAATTATTTTTTAGGACATATGAAACTGCACTGCCCTGCTTACACAGTATTTATTTGCTTAGGGAATCTCCATCCATAGGACAAAGATAAATTTCAGTTCAGGTAACATGACATTCTCAACTAGTGGAATTCAGTTGAATGATGTTTCAGCTGTCTCTCTAGGCTGACTCTGAGGTCAACCAGTTTAAAATGCTCAGTTATGTGTAGTCTTGAGAGGGTCCAAGAACTTACAAGAAGGGATCTAAAAGCTACTGAACATTTTAGAGAATATCATCCTAAAGACTATCATTAAGAAAATAGACAAAAACAGATGGTTGCAGATATGATGAGAAAGAAGAACATTTATTCACTGCTGTTGAGAGTAGAAACTAATACAGTTTTTAAGAAAATCAATAGTGAGGTTCCTCAGACTATTGAAACTGGAACTACTATATGACCCATTTATACCACTTCTGGGCATCTACCTAAAAGACTACACCTACTACCATGGTGATACCTGCGTAGGGGTGCTCATTCCCACAATGGCAAGAACGTGGAACCAGTCTAGATGTATACCAAAAGATGAATGTGCAATGAAAATATGAATAGATACACTTTAAAACTGTTATCAGCTGTAAAGAAAATGTATTGAAAATTTCAGGAAAATGGAACTGGATATTAAGCAAAATATATTAAGTATATTAAGATTCAGAAAGACAAAAATCACATATTCTTTCTCATATGTGGACTTCAGCTTTTATAAGTGTATACAAGTGAGTGTGAGTATAGATCTAGTATATGAAACTGGAGAGGAGACCACAAGAAAAGAAAAAGTAGTGTGGAGGAAACAGGGGAGGGACAATAAGACCCATGTGACAGAAAAGCAGAAAGGAGGCCACAATTTCCAAAATAAATGAAGATATTGAAGCAGACAGAGGGATAGGGGTGAAGAGATGGGAAGGACAATCAACAAAAATAAATCTTATTTGAAAACATCATAATGAGTTCAATGCTTTGTATGCTAACTAATAATAAAGTACACAAAAAATGAAAGAGCATCTTAAACTTTTAGCTGGTGTTTTAAGGACATATAAAATTGCAGAGTTAGGCTTTTGTTTGGGAATCTGTTCAGCCACTGAGGGGTTTGCATGGGTGTAGGTTAGTTAACCTTCAGAAATAGCCAGACTACTCTAGCAGGACTCTGAAAGAACCTGTGCACTTGTAAGCTTGGCCTCCCTTAGCTGTGAATAGCTGCACCACACCAGATGAACTGCTAGGAATGTTGAGAGCGCCAGGGAAGGAACTTGCTTATTTTTGACTTCTGAGAGGATATAATCCAAATGACAGACACCAAATGGGCCCCTGGTGCAGCCCTTGGAAAGCAGCAAGACTCGAAGCCACCTGTGGTTGGTGATGGAAAGTAAGTGTCTATGATTTTAAAAAGTTAAGTATTACTTGGGCTTCACACTCCAAGTAAAATGCCAGGGGCATAAAGTTAGAAGCTAAGTATGTGGCATCGAGGGTGAGCCCTTTGGGTGCCAGCATCTGAGAGACTTAGAGAGAGTGATTTTATTCAAAAGTGTAATAAATAGCTTAAGGGGATAGTTTAAGAGGCCTAAGTATGTTTTACTTGGATAAGGAATGAGAAGGGGGAATAAAACAGACATCTGCAGGCACTATAGGAAATGTTTGGGGTGGTGTGGAGAGGCACAGTTATTCCTGACATGATGAAATTGAGAAAAGGAAAACTCAGCCTGAATGTCAGGAAAATATTTCTTACACAATTTCCATAACCCTGCAAAGGGAAGTGGGATAAGGTCTTGTTATTTAAAATCACACAAAACTAGGTTGGATCAACCCCCCAGTTCAGCCTCCCCCCTTGCTACTGTTTCTTGATCTAAAAATATCTATTTTCCTAGTTCTTGCTTGCATGTGTAAGTTCTGAAAACTAGGTGTTCCTTGAGCAAATCTGAGGGTACTTTGTAACTATAAAATAAGAAATGGAAGAATCCCTGGGGTTGGGGGTGCAGGGTATTGGCAACATCCTGCTCTTCTTTCTAGAGATCATTCCTAAATTTAGTTTGTAAAGCTTATTTGAATACAGGCTTTCAGTTTTGGGTTTTACTTTTAGAGCACAATTGCAAAAAGAGCAGTTTGTGGTACTTGGGATCAAACCAAAGGGCTCACAGAAGTCAGGCCAACAGTCTACCACTGTGCTATCATCTCAACCTCAGGAGTAGTTTTGATTGGACTCTTGAATGTACTTACAATGGCAGGTGTCCAATGGAATTAAATTAGGAATCAATAAAAAAGTTGTTGTGTGACTGACTCCCTAGGAGGCATGGACGAATGTCTCTTCACCATGCATAGGGCATCAGCAACAGACTGAAGTAATGGTTTTAGCTTGGTGAACCGATGAGTTTACTGAGATTACTTACAGGGTCCTGGCAACTTGCTTGGCTGGTGGGCGGGAGGATCACTTCTCTCTCCTTCCCTTAGCAGTTGTTAGCGCTAGTGTAATCTTAGGGAGGGGACCTTGTGAATCTTAGAAGTTTCAGGAATGTTGTGAGATTTGTGAGTTGTTTACTTACTGAGTCTCAAAAGTTGCATTTACTGTTTGAGTCTTAATGATAAATTTCTCTCCAGGAAGGGAATGTTTCAAAACAGAAGAAATTGCTACTCAACAGACAAGTGCTTGGAAAATTCACTTATATATAGAAATGAAACAATGTTCTCCCAAGTAATCAATGGGCCAAACCAAATCTCAAGGTGGGGATTGGAGATTTTGAGATGGATGAAAATGAAAACACAGCACCATACATTTATAAGATTCAGCTAACATAGCATTTAGGAAGAGAGAGAGAGAAAGTGTGTGTGTGTGTGTGTGTGTGTGTGTGTGTGTGTGTGTAGTGCATATATATATATATATATATATGCTTATTAAAAAAAGAAAGGCTTCAAGCCAATACTTAACTTCTCTGTTTGGAGGCTAAGAAGCAGACCAAACTAAACCTAAACCAAACAGATGAAAACAAGAACAAAGACTTGAATGGAAATGAAACAGAGACTAGAAAAAAAATCAGCAAAACAAAATTTGAATCTTCACAATATACAAAAAGTTGATGAACCTTTAGGTAGATGAGCCAAGAAAAACAAACAAACAAATCACACACACACACACACACACACACACACACACACACACACACACACACACACACACGAGACAAAGTCAAACCAAAAACATTCAGATTACTAAAACCAAGAATAACTCATCTAACAACAAGTGAAGCATCTGAATAGGAATTTCTCCAAAGAAGACATCCAAATGACCAATGAGCACACGAGGACAAGCTCAGCATCACTAGTTACCAGGAAAATGTAACTCAAAATCACAATGAGGGCTGGGGAGGTGGCTTAGTGCATTTACAGTGCCTACCATGCTTACAGCACAAACATGGAGATCAGACTTAGGACTCCCAGAACCCATGTAAAAGCTAGGCTGCATGGTTAACACCTGTAATCCCAGCACTCAGGACTCAGAGACTGGAGGTCATTGGAACAAGACAGTTAATTTGTGAGTTCTCGGTTCATCATGAAACCTTTCCTCAATGCTTAAATTGAGTTCTCTCTCTCTCTCTCAGACACACATACACACACATACACATGTACTTACACACATGTGAACATGTATATATGCTTGTATGCACACATGCATGCACAGCATACCTGCACTGACACATGCATACAAACCTCAGGGATGAACTGCTCTAACATGCTCAGATAACAACTGGACTGTGCTTCACGGACCAATGTTTACATAACCTGTGAGGTTGGAAGATCACAAAGAAGTTTGTTCTCATATAGTCTCTCCTATGTCCTCCTGCTGGTACCTGATATTTCTTTGACAGAAATAGTACTCAAGAGCCTTTAATCCCAGCACTCGGGAGGCAGAGGCAGGCGGATCTCTGTGAGTTCGAGGCCAGCCTGGTCTACAAAGCAAGTTCAGGACAGCCAGAGATACACAGAGAAACCCTGTCTCGAAAAACCAAAAAAAAAAAAAAAAAAAAAAGTCAATGCTCCCAGCAAGAGGTACCACAGGTACAGCACTGTTCTAGAGGACTGATAGAGATCCTAGGCTCTGAGGGGTTAAAAACAAAACAGCAGCGGGCATCAAGGAGGATGAGGACTTCAGAGAACATTTCTTAATCAAGATAGTAACTAGATTGTAGTAAATCCACGAAAGAAAGACACAGACCACCATGCTAATTAAGCCAATTAAGATGAGTCCTGGATGGTCGTGGTGTAGCATGCCTTTAATCCCAACACTCAGGAGGCAGAGGCAGAGGCAGGTGGATCTCTGTGGGTTCAAGGCTAGCCTGGTCTACAGAGTGAGTCCAAGAAAGTCAGGGATACATAGAGAAACCCTGTCTAGAAAACAGAAAGAGAGAGAGAGAGAGAGAGAGAGAGAGAGAGAGAATGTCCTTTAATTTTGGTCACTGACCAAGAACAGGTTCAGGCCTCAAAATCTCCTGGTGCCAAAGCTTAGGTTACAGTGTTTTCAAAGGAAAAAAAAAAACACAATTACATCAATGCTAGGTGAGATTCAGAATAACTGTGAAATATTTGTCTAGGCAGAACAGTTTTGTAGTTCTTTCAGGCAGAACATGATAATTAATTTTGATGTATACCTTTTTCAGTTATTTCAGTTTCAGTTCATATAAATATTGTTTTGGTTAATACATCTAGACCATGGTCAGGGTCATAGAAATCCCAAATGCGTGGCCAAGGTAGATATAACTATTGTGGTGGGTAGAGAGCTGAGAAGTGTCTAAGCAGACACAAAACGGAGTCAGGCCAAGATGGCATTGTCTTAGTCACTTCATAGGTAATGACATTTTGATGGCATAGTCAGAAGATAATCTTGAGCAATATGACAAAGTGGCTAATCACTGTTCAAGATATTACCTAACCATAAATATCAGCAGGTAGACATATTGGAATACAAGGCTGTCTGCAAAGGTGGAAAGAGAAGAAAAACTTAGGAGAAATGATGGGAACAGACTCTCTACCTAAAATGTGTTTCTAGAATCTTGTAAGTCATCTCAGAAGTGGCTGGTGTTACAGTGATTGGGAGAGGTCAACATCTGAGAAGTCCTTCACGAGTTAATGTCATCAAGGAATGCCCCAGAGTCCATGATAACATCCTGAGCCTTTCCCTCTGCCTCCCACCTGCTCTCCTGTGTGCCTCTCCCTTTCTCATCTGTACCCCAAGCCCCATCCACACTGAATAATTCTCCCCATGGGAGAGTATTTTTATTTTTAAATTCTTTCTCTTTCTTTTATTTCCTCTTCCTTTTTCTCATCTCTTATCTTTTCTTCCTTTATTTATTATGTTTTTAGTTTTGTAGTACTGGGAATTAATTGAACCCAAGGTCTTATGTATGCTAGGCAAGCATTCTACCACTGAGCCACTTTTAATAGCTTGAGGGTTTTCAAGGACTGCTTATCCATGGGTTATCTCTTTTTGTACCTAATGTCCATCTTTCCACCCCTCAGATTGGGAATTCCTTTTCATACCTGGGACCTCAATTTAAACATCAAGCTGCAGAAAAGTTTCTTCTGGCAATATTCCTTGCTTCTATGTTGGATAGTTGTCTTTCCCATGTAGCTATCCACTGGCTCTTCATATTAGTATCCCCCTGTATATAAATTACTATGCTGAATTACTTTCCAAATTTTGGTTGACACAAAATCACCTTCAGGGCTTGCTAAATGCAGACAGGCCTTAGACCAGAGACTGATTTAGAGATCTTGGCTGGGCCCTCTTAGGAACACTGCCATATTGTAGATAGTTGGTATTTGTTAATTTTCCCAACTGGATATTAGTTCTGAGAGAGAAGGGGTTATTATAATCCTAGTGGCTCAAACAGTGTATGATATGGCAGAGGAAGTCATTAGGTAATTATCAACCAAGAGAATTTTTAAAAATGTAAGAACAGGGAGGGTCTGTTTCAAAACAGAAGAATTGAAATCCACATGCTTGGGATATGAAGAGGTAATAAAACAGCAGAGAAGGTAATAAAACAGAAGACGTCTGATTGTGGGAGAAGATGATGAACACCTACACTCAACTTCAGACTACCCATGGGGACTTTATGGCAGTGCCGAGGCTCCTATATTTTGTGGCAGGTTTAGTGTTAGCATATAATAGCATGAGGATGGCAAAAGCCTGGACTTTAAGATAAAAGACTTACTTCCGAAGTGACATGTCTTTGGGAACTTGCCAAGGACCAGAACTGCTTTGATCTTAGGGCTAGGGGCAGGACATGCCCCCTGAGGTGCCCACCCTTCAGAGGTCTGCTGTCATTTCACAGCCCTCTGCGGGAAAACATCTGAATGACATGTCCTGAGGCACCTGCCCACACCTGCTGACTGCCTCTGAATTCGCGCCCCTCTGCCAAAAGCTGTTTTGAAAAAGACTGAGCCCAGGGACATAACTGGAAAAGTGAAGAAAGCTTCTGCCTACAGGTGAAGATATTTAAGGTAGGATTCACGTGGACAGAGGACTCACTCTCTTTCCTATTCCTGACTCAGTCAACAATATTTTCCTCGACGGGAAGAAAAACACACATCACAATCTCATCAAAAAGTTTTACCCTCTGATGTTGACCCGTTTTGGGTCTGGAGAGGAGAAGGATTCTCCCTGAGATTCCGGAGTGCTTAGATTCGGAGCTCCAGGAATATGTGAGCCACCTAGGTAACTTTCATATGTTAATTGGTCTTAAGACCAGGAAGGCAAGGAGCGAAATTCAAAGACTTTAAGAGACTTTAAAACTGTAAAATTGTATGAAGACCAGCCATCCATCAGGACCCATGCTCAGAGAAAAATACCCTTTTGAGAAACCTTAGGTTAATGTTAAATGCTTGTATTATAGGTACTAAGAAGTTTTAGGTGCTAGGTTTCAGAGTTAGGGTTTGGGTTTAGGATTTCGGAATTTTATAGACAATTGTTAGGTAATTGTTAAGTATTAATAAATATATGTGTGATAAATAAAAATTTACTGTTACAATCTCTTGTCTTGTGTAGGCTGTGAGGTGTAAATGGTCTGGGCCTCCTTGTATTACCTATGTACTTCCAGGGACTCAGAAGTGTGTTTTTGGCAGTAGATCCTTTTGAGAATTGCAGTCATTTTTTTTCCATGTTCTTTGGAAGGTTGTAAAATAATTTTAGATGCAATAGTCATTTTAGGTCCTTGCCTACCCCTGACCTTTGAAGTCTGATTAAAAACATCATGCATCACCCAGACTGGATGTTGGCAAGTTCATGATACATTACTAAATCTTTAGTGGAATGATTTTTTTTTTTTTTTTTTTTTTTGGTTTTTTGAGACAAGGTTTCTCTGTGTATACCTGGCTGTCCTGGTCTCACTTTGTAGACCAGACTAGCCTTGATTATTTTTTTAAAGGTACAACTGAAATGAAATTTTGTTATTATACAGATAAAAGATGAAGGATTAAGAAAAATAACAAAGCTTTCTAATGTATTTAGAACTCAGCAGTTGGTGTTAGAACTTATTAAAATGCAGGTTAACACTTGTCACCCAGGGATAGAAAGGACAGCTTCTAAAGCCTGGTGAGTCCATAGACATTTTTTTAAAAACAGATTTTCTGTACCAAGTCCTCTCTGGTTTCCAAATGATAGGAGGTACACAGAACAAATGACCAAGTCCATCCTGCTCACCATGCTTGAAACTTCTTAATCTTTCCACTGGTGAACATGAACCTCAAGAGGAAGAATGCCTGTATGAGGCCAGAGGTCAGCAGTCCCACCGCAGTCCCACTAATGTAACTTAGAATGCCTGTATGAGGTCAGGGGTCAGCAGTCCCACTAACATGACTTGATACTCTTCACATTTTACTGCGAGTCAGTGATTTATGTGTATGTTTTTTGTATGTGTGTGTGTGCCTGCACATATTTGTGTGAGGGTGTGTGCATGTATGTATGAGTTCTCTAGACCCCTTCCATCTTTTTGTGGTTGTTGTTTGTTGTGAGGTAGTGTCTCTCACTGGTTGGTCAAGCAGGCTATCATGCTCTAGGGATCCACCTGTCTCTACTTTCCAAGAGCACATTCCTATGCCTGTTTTTTTTTTTTTTTTTTTTAATGGGGGTCGTGGGATGGGACTGAGATCTTCACACCTGGGTGGCAAGCCCTTTACCAAGAGACATATCTCCTTAGCCTAATTTATGAATATTTCTTAAGATTCCCCAATGGATAATAAGTATCTTGAGGACATGGGACAGATATTCTTATCCTTTTATGTTATCTATGTGTTTATCAGTTGGCTGGGAATTTGAATAAATTAACCTACAGTGCCTTCTTAGTCCCGATTGGCTAATCAGCTGGTATTAGCATTCTGCATGGGATGTGAGCAGCTTGGTGAATAACCTCATAATATCTCTCTGGTATTTATTTTCCCTCAGAAACCATGGCTAGTTCTGCCCCAGAAAGTCTTGCTCACCTTCCTCTGGAAAGCATGCTGTCTCTGGGCATGGACAGTACTGGGCCTGGAACCACCTTAGTTCCTCTGTGGGTAGAGAACCTCAAGTTCAAACAGGTCGTGGGACCCCCATCTGACATTTCAAGACATGCTGGTGACAGAAACCTTCCTGCCCAAATAGATGACTCCTTGAATGTGACTGTGAATGGCTGAATGTTTGATTCAAAGACATTTTCTTACACGCACCTTGGCTCCCATCTTTTTTTTTTTTTTTCTGTTTTCTGATTTGGAAGACTTTTTTTCCATCTCCTTCCCCTCCATTAGGAGCCAGTGCTTATAAATCATGTTCTCTTTATTATTTTTTTATTTTTTTAGTACTTTATTTTTTTATTTCTTCAAGTTATATCTCAGTCACAATCCCTTCCCTATTCCCCCTTCCTGTCCCACCCTTCCACCCTCTTCCCCCCAACAGCTTCTCCTTTCAGTCCAACAAATGGTTCCTTCTCTTATAACAGTCAATACTATACAAAACAACAGAAATAAATATGCCACATTTATGAGAGTTAAATGGCCCAGTATACATTCACAATGTCTAGTTCATACATATTTGGCCCCTGACTTTAACATTCTACCATTTAACCATCTCCATGAGTTTAAAGTTCTATAACTGACTCAGCTTTCATACTAACTTGCATCACTATTAAAAACATCTTCTTAGAAGTAGAACGCCCTCTTGATTCCTAAACAACTCAAAATTTAACTATGAGACTCTAGCTATCTATTCTTAAACCACCTCAGAGACCTGAGAGGGATAAATATATCTGATTATATAGGAAGTGCAGGGCCTACAGCTTCCAAAACTAAGAAATGACATACCAGTGACTGCCTGGACAGTTCCCATTTTCTCTCCGTACATTCCCGCAATAGTCTTCAGCCTTTTGGACCTGTTTTTCTGACAGACATTTATTGTAGAGCAGGGATTATGAAGGACTTACCTACCCTGTCTTGGCAGAGCTAGGCTGTCGACTTCCCTACTACCAAGTTTTGTCCTTTTTGGACAGCAGTCTGTCTGCAGTTGAAGCAAGGAGTTTTTTCTTGCCAAGATATAGGCTTGCCACTAATTCAACCATCTCACACTGGAGATTCTTCGATGCTTATCTTCTACTTGGAGTAGAATAGGGGGTGCTGTCAGGAGCTGATATGTCTCGATATAAAAAAATATTAATTTAAGACATCTTTGAATGCCATATTCTGCAGATCTCTTGAGGTTTTTGAAGATGCCCTATCTGTCTCTTGTATTTAGATAAGCAAATGTTGCTTGTCTCTTAACAACTTGATTTCTGAGTACCTTAGAGAATATCTGTGATAGACTGTCATAGTAGCTAACAAAGTGACATGCTTGCATGACTAGGAGTTTGTTTTTCTTAACTATCCTAAACAGTTTAAGATGGTTGGTATCAAGAGGCCAGAGCTTCACATTTCATTTTTAAGTATCTCTAGGTACAATACCATTAGGAAGCATTACCTTTAATTTTGTATCAATATACAAAGATCTATTCAAATGTGGCTAAATATACTCTTAATTTTGTATCAATATACAAAGATCAATGCCTATGTACCCCAATACAATCTTAATATTACGTCAATAAACAAGGGTCAATACCATTGTGGCCAACTATAATCTTAATTTTGTATCAATATACAAAGATCAATGCCTATGTAGCCCAATACAATCTTAATTTTGCACAATAAACAATGGTCAATACCACTTTAGCCAAATATAGTACTAATTTTGTATCAATATACAAAGGTGTAAGGGCATATTCAATAATCTGTCCCTTCTTCTTGGTCCTTCCCATACTATGTCTATGTCTCATTTTTCTCAAGTCCATGCACTCCTGCATAGGAGAGAAAGAAGGATACAGAAAAGGAAAAGAAGGAAGTCCCTGGGTCTAATCTCCAAAACCCATTTAACAAGACCATTTAACAGCTTGTAATCTCTTCCCCTAAATAACTGAGTTTTCAGTTATCCTTCAAATAACCAAAAGGAGGGGGCGGAGAAACACCCTCCCCACCCTCTGGGCATGGGATGTCGCTCTCTTAAAATGACTTCCTGCTGATTTGGGTCGTAGTAAACCTGTTTGGGGCCCGAACCAGAAAGGAAAAATGGTTAAAAATGTTAGTACAATCCTTTTATGTTCAGTCCTTCTGTGCTCAGCTGTTTAGATGTCCTAAGGAGTTTGTAAGCAGAAGCTGATCTTCCAGGCTTTACTGAAGTTCTGACTGGGGCACTGTGTAGAGCTGAACGGTCTTAGCGATTTTGAGTTGTTGTGGTTGTAGACTTTTGATGGAAACAGCTATTGAGGGAGTCTGTAAGGCTGGATCATCTGGGTCACTCGTCTTCTTTGGTGTCTGATTCTGTTTTCTGCTGAGGTTTCCATTGTCCAGTTGTCCCTGGGTTCCTTGAATGGATGCTTTGAATCTCCTGGAAAGATAAGAACAGAGCCCTGCCCTAATCCTAACTCTGGGACAATTACCCTCTTTTTTGGGGGGGGGGGGTTAGGTAATATTTCTCCTGAAGCAAATTTGGTTTTTTGACAATATATAAAGTATTATCTTTCAATCTGGGTTAAAGAAGAAATTATTTTGTTATTTTGGAGCTAAACCAGCTTTAGTGTATATATTTTGAGATCTCAAAGGACAACTTGTTTGTATTGAGTAGGCCTTTTGTAAGTAGCTTTTAAACTTAGGTCCTTCCAAATTCTATGTGTGTGTCTCTGCATTCTAATTATTGGGATCAAAGACCTGTGGTTCCCATCTGAAGGGATTAAAGATGTGTTCCACCACTCCTGGATCGAAGTTTTTCTCTATTTAGAGTTTGTTTTGTATCAGGCTGACCTTGAGCTCTGAGATCTGCCTGTTTCTGTCTCTAGTGTGTTGGGATTAAGGGTGTTCACCCTCACCACCCTGTTCCGTGTAACTCTAGAATTTATAAGACCACTAACTCTATAGTGCTCCTCCCGTCTCTGCTGAAGTTAAAGGCATGGGTTAACACCACATTTTTCATGTATTTTACCTTAGCTCTAAGTTTTTTCGACTCTTGGAGGTTTATAAAACCAGGTTGAACAGCTGTAACCTTTATGTTATTTACAGTGTTTTAAGATTGTTACCTGCTTTTTTTTAAATTAATAAATTTATTTGTTTGTTGCTTCAGGTTACATCTCTATCATACTGTCCTCTTTTCCCACTTCCCAGCCCCACCCTCCCATCCTCTACCCCCTAACCCTTCCGTCTTGTTCCTCTGGGGTGGAGTGTCTCTGCATAACAGTCCCTCACTACAGTTCAGGAGTCATATGAGGGCCAA
Source organism: Lophiomys imhausi (assembly GCA_907164525.1). NCBI lineage: Eukaryota > Metazoa > Chordata > Mammalia > Rodentia > Muridae > Lophiomys > Lophiomys imhausi. The sequence continues at coordinate 11,506,506 of CAJQZJ010032031.1, read as the reverse complement.
GAGCCTCTTCATACACTGGGGGCCTACGAGGCAGTACCGTCAGTGAAAGCTGTCTCTTTGCAACGGGGGGAAAACTAAAAAAAGACCAACAAACACACAAACCCACAAAAACAAAGAGCAACAACAACAAAAAAAAAGAGGAAAAAGAAAAAGGAAAAAGAAAAAAAAGTCTATGTCCATGTTCCTTTTGGTGTGTTGGATGTAGTACAGATATCCTGTACGATATAGCTAAAATGCTACGATAAGTGAATAGATGCCATATGCATCCTTCTGAGTCTGAGTTAGCTCACTCAGGATGAGCTTCTCTAGTTCCATCCATTTGGTTTACAAATTGCATGATTTCATTGTTTCTGATAGCTGAGTAATATTCCATCGTATAGATGTACCACAGTTTTTTAATCCATTCTTCAGTTGAGGGACATCTGGGTTGTTTCCAATTTCTAGCTATTACAAATAAGGCTGCTACGAACATAGATGAGGAGACTTTCCTATGTCTCCGTGAGGAGTCCTTTGGGTGTATACCCAGACGTGGTGTGGCTGGGTCCTGAGGCAAAGTTATTCCAAGATTTCTAAGATATCGCCAGACTGACCTCCATAGTGGTTGCACAAGCCTGCACTCCCACCAGGAATGGAGTAGGGTTCCCCTTTCTCCACACCCTCGCCAGCATGTGCTGTCATTTGAGCTCTTTATCTTAGCCATTCTGACAGGTGTGAGGTGGAATCTCAGAGTCGTCTTGAGTTGCATTTCTCTGATGATTAAGGATGCTGAGCATTTCTTCAAGTGTCTCTCGGCCATTAGGGATTCCTCCTTTGTGAATTCTCTATTTAGCTCCGTCTCCCATTTTTTGATTGGATTATTTGGTTTCTTGACATTTAGTTTCTTGAGTTCTTTGTAGATTTTAGATGATAGCCCTCTATCAGATGTGGGGTTGGTGAAGATTTTCTCCCAGTCTGTTGGTTGCCGTTTTGTTCGAATGACAGTGTCTTTTGCCTTACAGAAGCTTTTCAGTTTCATGAGGTCCCATTTATTGATTGTTGATCTCAGGTCCTGAGCTGTTGGTGTTCTGTTCAGGAAGTTGTCACCTGTGCCAATGAGTTCGAGGGTTTCTCCTACTTTTTCTTCTCGTATATTTAGTGTGGCTGGCCTTATGTTAAGGTCTTTGATCCACTTGGATTTAAGTTTTGTACACGGTGATAGGTATGGGTCTAATTTCATTCTTTTGCAAGTGGACATCTAGTTGGTCCAGCACCATTTGTTGAAGATGCTGTCCTTCTTCCATTGTGTGGTTTTGGCTTCTTTGTCAAAGATTAGTTGGCCATAGGTGTGTGGGTCCATGTTTGGGTCTTCAATTCGATTCCATTGATCCACTGGTCTGTTTCTATACCAGTACCATGCTGTTTTTATTACTATTACTCTGTAGTACAGCTTGAAATCTGGGATGGTGATACCTCCAGATGCTTTTTTATTGCACAGGATTGATTTAGCTATTCTGGGTTTTTTGTTGTTCCATATGAAGTTGAGAATAGCTCTTTCCAGGTCTATAAAGAATTGTGTTGGTATTTTGATAGGAATTGCATTGACTCTATATATTGCTTTTGGTAGGATAGCCATTTTTATTATGTTGATCCTACCTATCCATGAGCATGGGAGATCTTTCCATCTTCTAAAGGCCTCTTCCATTTCTTTCTTCAGGGGCTTGAAGTTCTTGTTGTATAGGTCCTTTACTTGCTTGGTTAGAGTTACCCCCAGGTATTTTATATTTTTTGTGGCTATTGTGAAGGGGGTTGTTTCCCTTATTTCTTTCTCGGTACATTTGTTTGTTGTATAAAGAAGGGCTTCTGATTTTTTTTGAGTTATTTTTGTATCCAGCCACCTTGCTGAAGTTGTTTATCAGCTGTAAGAGTTCCTTGGTGGAGTTTTTGGGTCGCTTATGTATATTAACATATCATCTGCAAATAGGGATAATTTGACTTCTTCGTTTCCAATATTTATCCCTTTGATCTCCTTTAGGTGTCTTATTGCTCTAACAAGGACTTCAAGTACTATATTGAAGAGATATGGTGAGAGTGGACATCCTTGTCTTGTCCCTGGGTTTAGAGGAAATGCTTCAAGCTTCTCTCCATTTAATTTGATGTTGGCCACTGGCTTGCTGTATATTGCCTTTATTATTTCTAGGTATGGTCCTTGAATGCCCGTTCTCTCCAGAACTTTTAGCATGAAGGGGTGTTGGATTTTGTCAAATGCTTTTTCTGCATCTAGTGAGATTATCATGTGGTTTTTTTCTTTCATCTTGTTTATATGGTGAATTACATTGATAGACTTTCATATATTGAACCATCCCTGCATTCCTGGGATGAAGCCTACTTGATCATGATGTATGATACTTTTGATGTGTTCTTGAATTCGGTTTGCTAGTTTTTATTAAGTATTTTTGTATCTATGTTCATGAGGGAGATTGGTCTGAAGTTCTCTTTCTTTGTTGGGTCTTTGTGTGGTTTAGGAATCAGAGTGACAGTGGCCTCATAGAATGAGTTTGGCAGTGTTCTTTCTGCTTCTATGTGGTGGAAGAGTTTGAAGAGTAATGGTGTTAGTTCCTCTTTGAAGGTTCTGTAGAATTCCGTGCTAAAGCCATCTGGCCCTGGGCTTTTTTTGGTTGGGAGATTATTAATGACTGTTTCTATTTCCTTAGGGGTTATTGGGCTGTTTAAGCTGTTAAACTGATTTTGATTTAGTTTTGGTAGTTGGAATCTATCGAGGAAATTGTCCATTTCGCTTAGGTTTTCAAATTTGGTGGAATATAGATTTTTAAAGTAGAACCCAAATATTTTCTGGATCTTCTCAATGTCTGTTGTTATTTCTCTCTTTTCATTTCTGATTTTGTTGATTTGGGTTCTTTCCCTTTGCCTTTTAGTTAATTTGGCTAGGGGTCTGTCTATTTTGTTGATTTTCTCGAAGAACCAACTCTTGGTTTCATTGATTCTTTGTATAGTTCTTTTTGATTCTAAGTTGTTGATTTCAGCCCTAAGTTTGATGATTTCCTGCCTTCTACTCCTCTTGGGAGTGTTTGCTTCTTTTTTTTTCCAATTCAACCAGCTTAGCTGTTAATTCACTAATATGAGCTGTCACAATTTTCTTTTCGAAAGCACTTAGTGCTATGAACTTTCCTCGTAGCACAGCTTTCATTGTATCCCATAGGTTTGGGTATGTTGTGCCTTCATTGTCGTTGGATTTTAAGAAGTCTTTGATTTCCTTCTTTATTTCTTCCCTGACCCAGTGGTCATCCAGTAAGGAGCTGTTCAATTTCCATGTGTGTGTAGGCTTTCTGTTGATTCTTTTGCTGTTGAAGACCAGCTTTATTCCATGGTAGTCTGATAAGACACAAGGTGTTATTTCAATTTTCTTGTATCTATTGAGACTATCTTTGTGTCCAACTATGTGGTTGATTTTGGAGAAGGTTCCGTGAGGTGCTGAGAAAAAGGTGTATTCCTTTGTGTTTGGGTGAAACGTTCTGTAGATATCTGTTAGGTCCATTTGTTTCATGATCTCTGTTAGACTCAATATTTCTCTGTTTATCTTCTGTCTTGATGATCTGTCCATTGTTGTGAGTGGGGTGTTGAAGTCTCCCACTACTAATGTGTTGTGATCGACATGCGATTTAAGTTTTAGAAGTGTTTCTTTTACAAATGTAGGTGCCTTTGTATTTGGGGCATAGATGTTCAGTATTGAGATTTCCTCTTGATGAATATTCCCTTTAATGAGTATATAATGCCCTTCTTTGTCTTTTTTCATTAACTTCAGTTGGAAGTCTGTTTTGTTTGATATTAGGATGGCTACTCCAGCTTGGTTCCTGGGTCCATTTGCTTGGAAAACCTTTTCCCAGCCCTTTACTCTGAGGTAGTGTCTGTCTTTGGTAGTGAGATGTGTTTCTTGTATGCAGCAATAGGATGGGTCTTGCTTGTGGATCCACTCTGTAAACCTGTGTCTTTTTATTGGGGAGTTGAGTCCATTGATGTTGATGGATATTAGTGACCTGGGGTTGTTATTTCCCATTAGTTTGGTATAGGTGATGGTCCTGTGCCTCTTTTGGTTTAGTTGCTGGGGGGTTTTCTATTCCCTTTGTTTTCTTGGGTGAAGTTTTCTTCTCTGGGTTGGAATTTTCCTTCTAGGATTTTCTGTAGGGCTGGGTTTGTGGGTAGATATTGTTTAAATTTGATTTTGTCATGGAATATCTTGTTTTCTCCATCTATGTTGATAGAGAGTTTTGCTGGGTATTGTAGTCTGGCTGGGCACCTATGTTCTCTCAGGACTTGTATGATATCTGTCCAGGCCCTTCTAGCTTTTAAAGTTTCTGAGGAGAAGTCAGGTGTAATTCTGATGGGTCTGCCATTGTATGTGACTTGACCTTTTTCTCTTACAGCTTTTAATATTCTTTTTTTGTTCTGTACATTTGGTGTTTCAATTATTATGTGGCTAGAGGAATTTCTTTTCTGATCTAATCTGTTTGGTGTTCTGTAAGCCTCTTGGATTTTTATTGGCATCTCTTTTTTCAGGTTTGGGAAGTTTTCTTCTATGATTTTGTTGAAAATATTTCCTGGGCCTTGGAGTTGGGAGTCTTCTCTTTCCTCTATGCCTATAATTCTTAGGTTCTGTCTTTTCATTGAGTCCTTGATTTCTTGGATGTTGTGGGTGAGAGATTTTTTAGCCTTCTCATTTTCTTTGGATGTTGTACTGATTTCTTCCATCGAATCTTCCATGCCTGAGATCCTGTCTTCCATCTCTTGCATCCTTTTTTGATACTCACATCCGTAGTTCCTGTTCTCTTCCCTTGATTCTCCACTTCCTCTTTTAACTCTGACTGTGTTTTCTTTATTGTTTCTATTTCTATTTTCATGTCTTGTATGGTATTGTTCATTTTGTACATTTCCTTGTCCAGTTTGCTTGTTTTTGTCTGGAAATCTTTCATTGCTTTGTCCTTTTCCTGTTCAAGCTGAGTCACCTTGGCTTGGAGCTCTTTAATGGTGTTGTTCATTGTTTTGACTTGTAAAATTGTGGCTTCTTTGAATTCCTTCATAGATTTAAGTTCTTCTTGAAGAGACTCTATCACTTTCCATAATACAGAATTGTCATCCTTTTCATGTTTCTGTTGGTGTGAGGTCATCCGAATTGGATGAGCTAGGATAATTCTGCGCTGTTGGAGTCATATTTCCTTGATTTCTATTTTTTTCTTGGACCTTTGGCCATATGGATGTGTTTAGCTGTCTGTTCTCATCGTTTTCTGGGCTTGAATCCACAGCGGATGCTTTGGTATAGGAGTTGAATTGCTTGGCTATCTGTCATTGCTTACAGGGGGATCTCAGGGTCACTGTGGTTCTAATAGCCTGAAGCACTGTGAGCTGGTGCAGCCTATTCCCAGGTAGTGAGTAATGGTCCGGGATTGTTTCACTGCTCCCAATTCAGACTTCTCTATGTTGCACACTGAGTGATCAGCCTGTAATGGTTCTGATGGTATGGACCTGTTTGCCCAGGCACAGATTCTGTGGGCTTTGGTTGTCGTCACAGAGACTGACAGGGCCCGGCTCCACACCTAATATGTCTGGGTTTTCCAGAATACAGCTATGGTCCCCTGGCTTCTGGCTTCCCACTAGGCTCCTCCACCACAGGCATGGCCCCCTCAGCCCTGCCCGCCTATGCCGGCTTCCCGCCCCAGCTCCTCAGCCACGGGCGCGTGGAGCCTCAATCCAGCCCACCTGTGCAGGCTTCCCTCCCTGGCTGTTCTGTCTTGGGTGTGCGGAGCTTCAGCCCCGCCCGCCTGTAACTGCTTCCCACCCTGGCTGCTCTGCCTCAGGCTTGGCGCTTCTGCCCTGCCTGACGGCTTCCGGCTCACTCGGATACTCCGCGGCTTGAGCAGCTGCGGACCCCTTGCCTAGCGCCTTGTTTCTGCCTTGCTAAGACTTCAACTATCCTGCAAAGTTTCCTAAATAGCTATAAGGTCCTGCTGAAGTTTGGGGAGCCTAGTAGGCTAGTGAGTGATCACCATGTGGGCTCTGATTCTGCCTGCTGTGTATTGGGGTCCATCTTACCAGGCGCCTCTCCAAATGGGAGTTCCTGAATCCCAGATTTAGTGGCTTCCATGTCTAAGAGAGATGGGGGGAGAGCCTTGCCCTGGGACTTTTAACAGTCCCTTGGGAGCTGTGAGTGTTCCTGGAGGGTCTAGCCCCTCCGGTTTTTGCACAGTGTCCAATAACTCTGTGCTTTTTATGGCTCTTTTCTCCCACATTCAAAATGCGTCAGTGTGGGTCGCCGCCATCTTGGCCCCCCCATCATGTTCTTTTTAAATAGTTGTTTTTCTGGTAAGGTTTCCTCATCCCAGGGAGATTAAAAGAGCATATTCTCTTTAGGTTCCTGCCACCTAACCTGTCCCTTCTCCCTGGGTGCACTGGACTCAGTGAAGTACTGCAAAGTCCCCACAAGGGGCAGATGTTTCTCATCCTTTCTGCCCAAAATAGCTAAAAGCTTTCCAACTACTTTGATGCTCTTTTAAAATCTTCACACTCATTGAAAACTCTTCTGTTGATTCTATACTTGTTGGTGTGTGAGAGTGTGTCTTTTGATGGATGATCTCTCTCTCTCTCTCTGTGTGTTTTTCTTGAGATAGGGTTTCATATAGCCCAAGCTGCCCCTGAGTTACAATGTAGCCTAGACAGGCCTGGAACTCCCTTTCTTCCTGCCTCTAGCTCCTAAAGTGCTGGATTACAGGTGGGCAGCATCATGTCTGATGGGGGTTCTATTAAGCAAGAATAGGTAGGAGAAAAGCCCTCCCTTAACATCAAATATTTTCTGTGCTTAAAGTAAGCCTGTAAAATACTGTATCCCCACCCTCCCACACAGAGTCACAGAAAGACACATTGCTACATTTGCTACCTTAAGCAGAAAAACATTCCTGTAATGTTTTCTTGCACTCCCTTGTATAGTCAAGAGTGCCAGAGCAGCAGCCAGCACCTGCAGCCACTGGCAAGGTGTGGCTGGCAGCTGTGCCAGCCAGATGCCAAGTTCTAGCCTGCTCCAATAATAGTGTGTGGGTGGCAAGCTGGCTTCCTGCTGACATAGAAATCTGCCACAGCTCTGTGCTGTGTTCCTGGAAGCTGAAGCTTGGCTCTGGGTGGTGGAGTGGACTGCCCTGGCCCTTCCCTAGAATCCAGGAATAGAGTGGTAGAAACCATTTTCTGGGCTAGAAAGACTCTGAAGTTTCTTTGCCTGCTGTAGGGAGTGTAGTGGCTACCCAATTCCTCTTCATTCTTTTGATGTTTCATCATCCTCTCATGTAGAAACATCCTCCAAGTCAGAGTTGATACTTCCATATCTGTGCCTTGTGATGGGAACAGCATCCAGCTGGCTCTGGGAGGAAGATTGATTGATTTCATTTTTGGTACAGAATGTGCTAAGAGTCTAAACTGGCCATTGCGAGGATCACATTTTCACAAGCCATCTACATTTTCTGCTTTAACTACACTAAGTTCTCGTGCTGGGAACACAAAGGTAGCTGAGGAGAAATCTGTGCTTCAGCAGAAAAAGAGGGGAGTGTGAGAGAGTAAGGGGGCTGAAAGTAGCAAAAATTCATTATATACAAGTGCAGGATCATCAAGAGTAATAAAAAGAAGTTTTCTTGTGGAGTGTCTTTGCAAGTAGGCACCTGTCCAGGCAGGAAGGTCATCTTTAAGAAGAAGGTAAATGTGGCTGTTTATACATTCCAACTTTGTCAGACTCTGTATTGGAAACTAGGCAGATAACTATAGGAAGTCAAAACACTTAGAGCAGTTGAAGACTTTGGAGTCAAGTGGCCCTGAGTTCACATTCTTCTTCTATCTTAATCATGTGGCCTTGGAGAAGTGACTGTGGTTTATTGAGTACTAGCTTCTTTGTCTATAGAATAATAATGACATAGATAACCATAGTTTTTGAAAGTTTTAAGAATAGATGTGCAGAAACATAGAATGCACCTTACACAATGCCAGACAGAAAGTCAACACTAGCAAATGCTTTAAAGAAGTTTTTTTTTCCTGTTTCCTTTTATAATCAGTCAGCACCAACATGCATCTAAATCTCAATGTAACTTGGGAAGGAGCCTCAAGTGAGTCCAGTGGATAGAGGGCCCATCTTAACTGCTGCGCAACTCAGCATTTTCAGTTTCCATCTTGATGACAGGATCTTGTAACAGGCAGCGTGTGCCCCCTGCAATTGTGGTTTGGTGAAAAGGATATATGAGGTAATGGAGTGGCATTCCATTAATCAGCACTGTGGCACTGAGGGAAGGGGCCTCACCAAAAACGCTTCCAGAACAACAGTAAGAGCATGTGTGCTAGTTTGTTTTAGAACACATTGTCTTTGGATTTAGCTCCTGGTGGCCGTGGTTAGACCCACTGTCCCAAGTCTCATTATATAGAGATGGTAGTACGATGTAGTGCTATGCCAGCAAGTACAATTCATGCCCCCTGGAGCCTTTACAGAGGGTTGCTGTTTGCGAAGTCCTCTGAACTGCATACTTCCCATGCATCTGGAAATTCCAGTTACTAGGATGGAGTCCTCGTTCTTTGACCATAATTTCCCTTCTTTCAGTGGTAACTGGTCTGGGACTGCCCTTGATTAATGGCTCGTGCCTTCTTTCCAAATTCCTTCCTGGCCAATTTTCATTTGCTTAATAAACTCAGGAGCTCCCTGGACTTTTTTCAGTGAAAGCTGAGAAGGCGAGTTTAGGTAGTTGTCCATTTTCCATTGCAGTGTGGTGCTAGGCTGACACCGTTCCCTTCCCACCCCCTTGTGGTGTCATCAATAGTTCAAGGGCAAAAGTCACCTATGCCAGAGTTTGCCAAACACTGCAGCTATGCAGTTTTGACTTGGTTCTTCTTTCCTTGTTTGTGTAAATGGAATTTCCAATCCTCGAATCTGTGGTCTTTGCTGTGGGAAGCAGTATGTGCCCAACAGAAGTACACAGTCAGCTGCAGCGAGTCTCCTGGGACTGTTTTTTTTTTTTTTTTTGGTTTTTGTTGACTTTTGGCTCTTAAAGTCCCTTTGCTGATTTCCACATCACATTAATAGTATTGTTCAACCCAGTGATTTGTGACACTTATCAGAGATCCTTTACGAATGGCTAAAGTTAGCACCTCCTTAGATAACTCTATTTCTCACAATCATCATTAAGCTTCTGCCATCTATTTTCTTGTTTCAGAGGTGCACAGAAGGCAGCTACAGTTATCTCAGTTACCCAGTGTGATGGCACAATGTGTGAACAAAACTCAGTCAAAATATTTTTAAAATATCGTTCTTTAATGAAAAACACAAACAAACTAGGAACACTACAGGAAGTTTAAATTGGGATGGGGGAGCAGAAGGCAGCATAGAGGGTGAGGAAGAGAAATAACACTTAAAAAGCTTTAGAAAAGGTCATATTGAAACCTACTGTAGAAGTTTCCTAACAAACATATGCACCATACACACACACACACACACACACACACACACACACACACACACACACA
>CAJQZJ010032031.1:11481454-11494163 GCA_907164525.1 Lophiomys imhausi | reverse complement strand
CAGTAGAATTCCTGCCTTCAATAAATATGGCTGACTTTCATTCAGCAAATAGTTGTCCATTGAGGCCAGAATAAGGCATAGGGTCTCCTGGAGCTGGGGTTTTGGTGTTTGGGAGCCAATCAACATGGGTGCTGAGCACTAAAGCCAGGACTTCTGCAAAAGCAGCAAATGTTCTTAACTGCTGAGTCACCTATCTAGCCCCAATATGCCAGTATTTAGAAGATGCCCACAAATATTTGCTGAATGAAAAGTCAGCCATATTTATTGAAGGCAGGAATTCTACTGTGTGCAGTTGTCCTCAACATTCAACAAGCATCCGTTGAGGGAGTGAGTGATGCTGTGCTGAAATCCCATCTCGGCCATTGAGTACTCTTGTTACTTGAGCTATGTTTTAAAACCTTTCTGAACTGTCACTTCCTCATAGGAGGATGGATGCTTTGTGATGCCTTGTGTTCAGATGATATATGTAAATGGTGATGCAGGCAGGGACTGGCTCTCAGGAGCACAGTGCATGGATGCTTGGCTCCTCACCATGACCAGGACCACCCCATTAGTTCTTCCTTTTGGTTATATGCACCCCTATTTCACAGGGTCCTTAGAAATTCGTGAAAGCCATCAGCCAAAGCCTTGGTGAGTGAGGTCCTTATCACCCTAGCTTCACGGACTCTCAACTAGTGAAGATCATAAACGTACATGCCAAAGTCAAGGAAGAATCCTAGTAAGCCTCCAAAGTATTGAAAATAGCTTTTCACTGCCCCAGTGTCCTCTTGCCTGCAGGGTTGGAACTGGCTTTCTTGCTTGTTTCCCACTTTATATTTCCTAAATTCCATTTGGTTTCCAACAGGTGGGAACAGCAGGGCACCTATGTTACCGTACTGTTCTGTTCTGCTTGCTTTGCTTCTTACTCAGAATCAACGCCTGAGCTCCCACACTCTCAGCTCCTTATATCCCTGAGCCCATCTCCAGCTTGTACTGTTTCCTTCCTGCTAGCTTGGCACTCCAAATGCAGCAGACTTCTTTCTGACCCTGGAGTATGTTATCCTGTGAGGTCTAGTCCCAGGACCTTTGCACTTACTATTCCTGCTGACCTGAGTCATTGTGCCTTAAGTCTGTACACCTCCCATGCCTAAGGATTCTGTCGGGCTTACTTACACTCTCACTTAGATCTTGGCTACAGAGCAGCTCACCTTCACAAAAGTTGTCTTGCTTCACTTTAAAAACTTCCAAGCTGCAGCCTTGGGAAGTCGTACAACTACTTTATTTTTCAACAAGCCCGAACCATCATTGAACAACTAGTGTGTTTTGATTATTGTTTGTGGACCACTCTAGACTAGGATATAAGCTCTATGAGAGTTGGATGATGAATTAGGCAAATGAGGGAAGGGGAAGGACACGTGCCTATGTGTCCCTGTGGGCGTGAGGACTGGAATGAAGGGAAGCGAAAGCACTGTTGCAGTTCTCTTCCTGTGCTTAATTGGGCTTGCCTTCAAGGACACTCAGTCCCTGTCACCTGGCCCGCTGACAGCTGATGCCATAACAAAGCAATGCTGGAAAACGTCCACAGGTCAGGGTGACCTTGAAGGTGGCTTCCCTGTTCGCTTGCAGCCCTTCAGTGAAGGTGGAGACCTCTTTGGTATGCTGCTGGCTCATAAGGAAGACATGCAAATGATGGGGAGGGGATCCAGAGGCACCTCCCGGATAAGATTCTCCGCATCTCTCTTTCAGGATTGTATGTTTTCAGGCTTGAAGGAGGAAATTGGTTGGGCATCGTCTTTAACCTCCACGCTGTCAGACTTCAGCAGCTATGGAGTCTAAGGTCACTTTGTCTTCTGATCATGCACTCCTCCGCCATTGTTCCCACCCCAGAGGAAATAGACAGTGTTTCACACAGGTGTTGCTAGACTTATTTGGAGAATGGCTTAGGAAACCTTTTTCATCTCTGAGGGGGCTCAGAGGGAAAAGGGGCAATCAGGTTGCAAATAAAAACATAGAGAAGGACTGAGCTGGGGAAAGGTCATTTCCTGGTTTAACTTGTCTTCTCTTCTGCCATAATGGGAGCCTTTTTGGGGACAAGGGGAAAGCCCCCCCCCCTTTTGGTGGAGGCTCCAGCCTCTGCTGGAATCCTACTTCCTGATCCAGCACCACAGGGGTGGGTTCTGTGAAGCCAGATCCTCCTGTGGGTCCTCCAGGGTGAAGAACTGGGTTGTCTTCCTCCTGTTTGCTGCCGGGAAGCCTTTGGTTCTCTGTAATCCATGTAGCCAGTTTCCTATACCAACTTCCCTTCCTCTTGATCCCCATAGAGCAGTTTTTCTTTTCTTTTCTCAATTGCATTTTCAGCTAAAAGAGTTTTTAAGTTTTATAGAGTTAGGGGAACTTGTTACATTATTCTAGAGAGGTTTTCAATGCATAAAACGGAATGCATTGACTTTAGCATACATGGGTGCATATATCTACTCTCTCATGAAGGTTTTATTTTCTATTTTCATATATGTTGCATGTACTTGTTAACATAGATGTGTGTATATGTGCATGTGTGCACTTGTTTACAGAGCTCAGAGATAGACACTGGGGGGTCAATTTTCCACCTTTTCTTTTCTTTTGAGACAGGACCTTTCTCTGGCCCTGAAGTGCATAGATTTGGTAGACTGGCAGGCCAGTGAACTTCAGGGATGTGCCTCTCCACCCTACCCCATGTTAGGGTTATAGGTACATGACACAATGTCTTTTTTTTTTTTTTTTTTTTAACATGGGTTCTGATGAGACAGGACAAAATAGTGCAGAGCTTCCTCCATCTTGTATTCTTGATGAGGCCATTTCAGGTTTAGCTGAAATTTGATCTCCTTGATGGAGAATCCCACGGAAAATTTCCCAACTCTATTCTAGGACCCTGAGGTCAAGATGCCCCAGCTAACTTGTCTTAGCTTCTGTTAAACTGCTTGCTTCTGTGAAGTGCCCCCTCCAGCTGCCAAGCGAGATGCCAGGAGGTGTTCTTTGTTTTAAAACACCTTGTGCTCTGGACCATCAGGACTACATTCAGTTCCTGAATACCCAAGTGTAGTGTCAGCTGGCTAGGATAAACACCTTCAGTTGGCTATAAACTGTGTCAGAGTGGTCCTCTCTGGAGGTTCCCTATAACACTGAGAACCCAGTCTCAGGCCCCCATGCTTTGTGTCAGAATGAAGCAGCTACCCAAGCCCCTTTATTTAGTTTTGTATTGGTGGATTTCCTGTATATAGACCTTGGGACACTGACACACACTCTTTCTCTCTCTTACTTCCTTTCTTTTTCATATGTGATGTATTCATGAGTGTGTGCCTTTGTGTGTGGGTGTGCTCACCTGTGCATACAGGTGTGGGGACCAGAGATTCACTTTGTGTGCATATCCACATGTAGATGTGCACATTGCACATCTTGGGTAAAATGACCTATTAAATGTAGTTTTCTTTTGTAGTTGAGGGAGCTAAGGCTTGGAGATGTATGAAATTCCAAAACTCATACTTCCATTGACAGTAGACATTTGGCGATACAGAGAAACCAAGTTTTTAAAAAAGACTAGTTAAATACTCTCATGGGCATGGTGGAGCATGCCTGTAATCCCAGTTGGAATCACAAGTTCAAGACCTGCCTGGCCTATATGAGTTCAACACCCATCTGGGTAATTTAGTCAGACCCTGGCTCAGAATAAAAATAAAACAGTTGTTGGAATAACTCAGTGGCAGACTCGCCTAACACACATAAGGCCCTGGGTTTGATTCCTAAAACCATGCAACTGCGGAGGAAAGAGATTGATGCTGGGAGCTTTTCCTCCATTGCTTCCAACCTTAATGTAGCTACAGTGCTTGAGGGGCACACATGAGGACCTGAGTTCAGGACCCCAGCACCCACGTAAATGTCATGTGTAGTTACACTCATATAACCCCAGCACTGGGAAGGCTGAAGATCGGTAAAATAGGTACCTTTATTGAACTCAGCACTTGCTATTGTATCTGCACTGACTGGCTATCAAGCCCCTGGGATTCACCAGTCTTCAGTCTTGAGACATCGATTTTCTAGCTGTATGTTTAAACTCTTACAAGATGTTTAGGTCTTTCTTGGTTGTTTGGTTTATAGAGTCAAACCAGGGCCTTATGTGTGTTAGGCGAGCCTGCCACTGAGTTATTCCAACAACTGTTTTATTTTTATTCTGAGCCAGGGTCTAACTAAATTACCCAGATAGGTTTTGAACTCATATAGGCCAGGCAGGTCTTGAACTTGTGATTCCAACTGGGATTACAAGCATTCTCCACCATGCTCATGAGAGTATTTAGCTAGTCTTTTTTATAAACTCAGTTTCCCTCTGTATCACCAAATGTCTACTGTCAATAGAAGTATGAGTTTTGGAATTTCATACATCGCTGAACCTTAGCTCCCTCAACTACAAAAGAATATTACATTTAATAGGTCATTTTACCCAAGGCAAAGAAGTCACTATACTTTCTGAGCTTTCATTAGAAGTCTGACCCAGTCCTCAGGTTATGAAGTGTCACCTCCTAACCTCATGTGCATGACCTTCCGGTGACCTCTCCCTCTCTGCTGCTGAGGTTCACATCAGCCATGGTGAGACTGGCTGGGGTGGACTGGGTGCTTAAGTTCTGCTCTGGCAACTTCTGATGTGAAGCCCCTGGAAGGAAGCCAGTGCTTCTGACTATGTTAGCAGGAATGTATTTCTCTGTTTTAAAACTAGCAAAAAAAATTTTTTTTTTGATCTTGATTTCTAGCTTCTATTGCCATCTTGGTCCATTCCTGTTACTCAGACTGGGAATTTGTAAATAATAGAAATTTATTTTTCAAAGTTCTAGAGCAGTGGTTCTCAATCATCCTAGTGGTGTGACCCTTTAATACCTTATGTTGTGATGACCTCCCAACTATAAAATTATTTTATTGCTACTTCATAACTGTAATTTTGCTAGTTATGAATCATAATGTAAATATCTGTGTTGTGGTCTTAGATTGTGCTCACAATCCCGTGAAAGGGTCATTCGACCCCAAAGTGGTCACAATCCACAAGTTGAGGACAAGTAGAGGCTGGAGAGTTTAAGTTCAGGAGTCTGTAGATTTGGGGTCGGGTGAGCCTGACTGTTTCAGAGGCAGCTGTGTGTTCACACAGGACGGAAAGGTGGACAGAAGTGACAAATCTTCTCCCTCCAGCCCTTTCATCAGTGCTGGAATTTCATTCATGAAATTGGGATTCATCATCTCCTACACACCCTGCTAGTATTGTACAGGGGATCAAGTTTCAACATGAATGCATTCAAGTCAGAGCAACAATAAAAGCTAAAATCATGTATTTCCTTGAAATACCTATGGTTTTGTGAGAAAAGATACCCACAGAATGTTCTTAATGGTAAGAACACTGGGCTCGCTCTCCTAGGATGGTATTAAGATTCTAATTCTGTCAAAAATTAGGTGGCTATAAGTGTGTGGGTCCATTTCTGTGTCTTCAATTCGATTCCATTGATCTACTGGTCTGTTTCTATACCAGTACCATGCTGTTTTTACTACTATTGCTCTGTAGTACAGCTTGAAATCTGGGATCGTGATACCTCCAGGAGTTTTTTTATTGTACAGGATTGATTTAGCTATTCTGGGTTTTTTGTTGTTCCATATGAAATTGAGAATAGCTTTTTTGAGGTCTATAAAGAATTGTGTTGGTATTTTGATAGGAATTGCATTGAATCTATATATTGCTTTTGGTAGGATAGCCATTTTTATTATTGTTGATCCTGCCACCTAATTTTTGACAAAGAAGCCAAAACCGCACAATGGAAAAAGGACAGTATCTTCAACAAATGGTGCTGGTCCAACTGGATGTCCACTTGTAAAAGAATGAAATTAGACCCATACTTACAACTCTGTACAAAACTTAAGTCCAAGTGGATCAAAGACCTTAACATAAGGCTGGTCACACTAAATCTACTAGAAGAAAAAGTGGGAAAAACCCTCGAACTTATTGGCACAAGTGACAACTTCCTGAACAGAATACCAACAGCTCAGGACCTAAGACTAACAATCAATAAATGGGACCTCATGAAACTGAAAAGCAAAAGACACTGTCATTTGAACAAAACGGCAGCCTTTTGTTGGAAGGAAAAAATCTTCACCAACCCCACATCTGACAGAGGGCTAATATCCAAAATCTACAAAGAACTTAAGAAATTAAATGCCAAGAAACCAAATATTCCAATCAAAAAATGGGGAACAGAGCTAAATAGAGAATTCACAAAGGAGGAATCCCTAATGGCCGAGAGACACTTGAAGAAATGCTCAACCTCCTTAATCATCAGAGAAATGCAACTCAACACGACTCTGAGATTCCATCTCACACCTGTCAGAATGGCTAAGATCAAAAGCTCAAATGACAGTACATGTTGGCAAGGGTGTGGAGAAAGGGGAACCCTCCTCCATTGATGGTGGGAGTACAGGCTTGTGCAACCACTATGGAGGTCAGTAAGGCAATATCTTAGAAAACTTGGAATAGTTTTGCCTCAGGACCCAGCCATACCACTTCTGGTATACACCCAAATGACTCCTCACCGAATCATAAGGAAGTTTCCTCATCTATGTTCATGGCAGCCTTATATGTAATAGCTAGAAACTGGAAACAACCCAGATGTCCCTCAACCGAAGAATGGATTAAAAAACTGTGGTACATCTATACAATGGAATACTACTCAGCTATCAGAAACAATGAAATTATGCAGTTTGCAGTCAAATGGATGGAACTAGAGAAGCTCATCCTGAGTGAGCTAATCCAGACTCAGAAGGATGCATGTGGCATCTATTCACTTATAGTAGGATTTTAGCTATATAGTACAGGATATCTATATTACAACTAACGCACCAAAGGGAACATGGACATAGACTTTTTTGTTTGTTTGTTTTTTAGTTTTCTCTCCCTGGCAATGAACCACTTTTCACTGGTGGTACTGCCTTGTAGTCCCCCAGTGTATGAGGAGGATCTTGGCCCTCATATGTCTTCTGAACTGGGGCGAGGGACTGTTATGTAGGGACACTCCACTCCAGAGGAGTGGGATGGAATGGTTAGGGGGTAAAGGGTGGGAGGGGGGGCTGGGAAGGGGGGAAAGAGGATAATATGATGGAGATGTAACCTGAAGCAACAAATAAATAAATTTATTAAAAAAAGGATTCTAATTCTGATACAATTACTGTGGCCAACTGGAGGAGTTCTGGAATCACCTAGGAGACTAACCTCCAGGCCACACCATGAGGGATTGTATAGATTAAGTTAGCCTCTGGCTATGGCTGTGACCAGGTTATTTGGGTTGGGTTACTTGACTTGTGAAGACTCAACTTAAAGGAAGCGGGCCCATTCCCTGGGCTGGAGTGCTAGGCTGTGTGAGAGGGTGGAAGCAGGATGAACATGGTCATGCACTGCTCTCTTCTTCATGAATATAGATGTGGTGTGGTCATCTGCCTCAATCCTTTACTTGTTGTCTTTACATTCCTGCTATGATGGACTAAATCTTGGAACTGTGAGCCAAAACAAACCTTTCCTTCCTTCCTTGAGCTGCATATATATATGTATATATATATATATATATTCTCACATCAACAGAAGTAAGAAATATATAAATATAAGTGTAAATATAGATATAAATATAAATATAAATATAAATATCCTTGGTAGGCAAAATGATTCAGTGGGCTAAGGTGCTTGCTGCAATTGCTTGCCATCCTGAGACCCACATGGTGGAAAGAGAGAACTGATCCTAGTAAGTTGTCTTCTTATATACACATATCATGTCATGCTCATGTGTGCATATGTACATATACACATAGATAAAGAAATATAATTGCAAGAACTAAATAAAAAGAAACCATAAAAAATTAAAAAAAATTACAGATGCCCAAAAGATACCGCCAGTCTGCCTGACTACCAGACTTTACTTCTCCTCCTGCTCAGAAAACTTAGCTTCATTTTTAGACTCTGGAGGAGTAAGTACTCTTTGCCTCTGGGGTTCTGGGTCAAGACTCCCAAGCCAGTCTCAAGTCATTGTTACTGGCACTGTCTTTTGACTTTTCTGCCAGTTCAGTGATACTCCTGACGCCATGGTCCCCTGAATCTCGACAGTGAGATGAAGTGTCCATTGCTTCTTTGTGTCAGACTGGGAGCCCTGGTAATTTGCTAAGAGCCACAGCCCCACTGGGACTGTCTTGAAAATTTCTTCCCAGGACTGGGCATTATTTTTTGCCCAATGCCTTCTTTGTTTCAGACTTTCTTCTGTCCCAGTTTTGGGATGCCACAAAATATGGTTATGTTATTAGGTTTTGCTGATAATCCCTTCTTGTATCTTTTCATTAAAGCAGAGAGTTGTCTGTCATTCTTTTGGGTGTCCTGAATAAGGTGCCAGTCTAGAGTTCCCCTCATCCCGAAAGGGACCTTTTTCTGCATTATCAGTTGCTAGATTTAAGGTTTTGTCCTACCGTAGTCATTATGGTTTGACTTCTGTTAAATCTTCTATCACAAAACTTGGTTTGAAGTGATTGCTGATTACCAGATTCTTCCTAAAACAAAGTATAAACTGCTCTCCAGTTCTAAGTGAACTAGAATCTCCTACTGCCATTCTTCCATGAAACATATAATTACTATATGCTAGGTATTAAGACTATAAAGAGAAAGAGATGTGACTATATTACATTATGTGAACTGCTCTCAGAGCACAGAATAAAGACGAGTGGTTGGGAGGGTGGTGGTAATAGTGAGAGAAGGCTGGGTACCAGGAATTTTGAGCTGAGCCTTGAGGCAGAGAGATGAGTTAGAGATCAAGATGCATTTGAGGAGGCCACCGAGGTGAGCATGGCTTCAAAACCAGACAAGTGGAGGATGAGGGTTTGCAGTCAGGTCATGTTGCTTGGGTTCTGTTGTTCAGTAGCTGTTGCTAGGAGAGTGACCAAATGGGTCATCGCATGGAGGTGTGCATTCAGGAAGACAGAGGTGAGATTGGAAGGAGCTGAGGCTGGAGACGGGAAAGTCAGTGAATGAGAGCTAATGTGATGGTTGAGGCAAGGCAAGCTATGGGAAGTTCTCAGGCTATGGAAAGATCAGTAGATACAGGTAGGTGGGAATCGGTACAAAAAGAGTCTATAAAGTAGAGTGGACAGGACTGGTGACCAATTGGAGGGAGCAATCAGTGACAATGTGGGAGTCACTGGGAACAACTCCTAAAAACCTGAGTGTCACAGTGGAATGTCCAGTGTCTTTGGAAGTTGACTAGGGAATAAGACACTCATCCCTAAGTCAGGAAGCACAAGTGGACTTGCAAGAAAGGATGAGATTTGATTTGGACATGTTATGTGAGAGCTGTCTGAAGGGTGCCAAGTGGAGATGCTCCATAGATTTCTTGGCTTGAGAATGATTAGGGAACCATAAAAACATGGCCGAATGGCTATAAATTCTGAAAACATGTAAACTGTTTTGCCATATACTATAACACAGTTCCAATAAATCATTTCTGATGCATCCACCTTTAGTTACAGACTTTATTACCATCCTTTAGAAATTGGCTGGGGTTGGAGGGCAGGTCAGCCAGACAGATTGTGTAAATAAAGAGAAAGGGATTGCATATGGAGCCTCGTGCAACAGACTGCCTATGGGGTTAAGGAGATTGAGCAGAAACACTGGGTAGCAATGCCTGCATTCAGATGAAAATGGTTGTGTGAACATTATCCCAATGTGTCTCCAGTACATCTCCACACTTCCCCAACCCCAGTGGCCCAAAGTATTGATTTCTCAGAACAGTGGCTCTAAACCTTTAGCAGATAACATGATCTTTGCCAATCTGATGGAAACCACTGACCTTCCACACATGAAGAGCAATAATGGGGTCAGGGTGCAGAGGTCACGATGGAAGGATGCAGGTTAGCACTTCTGGTATTTTGGAACAAAGTTTTTCCTGTAACTACTTCTGAACACACACAGAAAGATTTTGTTTTCCCTGCATTAAGAATCCCAAACTGCTTTAGTCTCCTTTTCTATGTGCATAGATTTAAGCGTGTGTGTTTGTGTGTGTGTGTGTGTGTGTGTGTGTGTGTGTGTGTGTGTGTGTGTTTCTCCTTGCTTGTGGAGGCTAGAAGACAACCTTCAGGGTTGTTCTCTAGTGGTTTTCCACATTTTTTTTAAAAGGGATGTCTCCACTGTCTAGTTACTTTTGTGCATTCTTTCTGATTCAGCTTATTCTACCAAATATTTATTGGAATCAGGTCATGTCTGCTGCACTCACTCATTCTCGTAACTTTGAGAATCCTGACTTTGGAGATCTTTGCCTCCACACGATCCCCACAGTCAGATAACACCCATGGCTGTCACCTGTGGGACTTAGCTACCCAGATCTTCACTGCTCTAACTGGCTCTCTGATGCTTGACCCCAAGTGGTAGCTAGGGCCTTGTCTGTTTCCCATTCCTTGGCTGGGAAGTCTGGGATTTCCTTAGTCTTCATTAGCATCTGAAGTAAAAACCAAGTGTTTTGTCCAAAGCTCCACTGAAAACCCTTTAACCTTGTGAGGATCACGAAGTAAAACATGACTTGGATGGATCTTTGCTCTCCCAGCACCGTTTCTAAGTCTGGTTTTACTCTGGCTGCTGTTTTCTGTTCATTTTCCTTTGCTTGTTTTCTTTCCTTTTGTATCTTGCTGTGGAGGTGTTTATGAAGTTGTTATTTGAGGGCTGTTGCATCAGCTCCAATAGGTTTTCCATAAAGTCACACATATGTGCAAATTTTCCTCAATGAGTGTCAATTTTCCCAGTGTTTTACATATTTTACACATTAATCATTTAATGACACATACTCAAATTTCCTAGTTAATATCTAGTCCTTTTTTCATTTTCGTTTTTGTTTTGTTTTTTTTTAAAAGGCAACCGATTTCAATACTGTGTGATTAATCTTAGAAAATTTTAGGTAGAAAATTGAAAGCTGTTGCTAATATTCTACTGAAGACCAGCTTGTTGGAAGTTTGGGTTTCCATGTATGTCATAGGCGAATCTTTCTTCTTACTTGTATAATTCTTGTTTCTTTTTGAAGTGTGGCAAAGTGGAGATGAGAACATACCCTGTTCTTACTAGACCAAGCTGAAGTCCCCGGGAGAAGGTGCACACATTGTCAAGGTCTTTCACAGTCTGTGCACTGAGGGGTTGGGAGGTGACTGACTCTGAAGCCTGGCAGCCTTGGAGAAGGCAATAAATGGCCTAAAATTATGTCTGGTTCCATCAGTTTGTTTGGCTTTTGGCTTTTCACTAGACGTTTTTTTCCATGAGGGTATTTATCATAATAGACATGTGTTTTTAATATATCAACCAGGGGGTGTGTGGTCTTGTTTGTTCTTGATTAAAAAGCCTGTGTCAAGTAAGAAGTATTTCAAAGTTGTGGCAATAATTGGAGCAATAAGACGGTACGGCGTAATTAAAGGATGCGGCTTTCTTTCAGAAACAAATATGAATCTGGTGACCACATGTATTCCCCTGTTCATCTTTAGTGACTATGATGACAGATGGCATAGTGAGAAACGATGAATGCTGCAGGCTCACCAACTGACGTGACAGGCCGGAGCCCACTCAGGAATGTGCACCTCAGAACACTGTTTAAATATGGGCAACATGTATATTTTGTAGCACCGTGGTGCCTGGGCAGAGTGGTACTGCCCATGGCAATTCCTTTCTTCACACATGCTAAGTAGGAAGAACAGTTGCTTACTCTTCTCATCATGAGTGCTTTGACTAAAAACTATGAGTTGTTAGGTTATTGGTATTTAATTAGAGTCATTTAAAGCCTTTCTATTTTTGTTGGTTTGACTTGGAAAACCCAGACCCATTGAGAAAGATAAATTTCCTTTGGGACAAACTGTTTTTATTTTTCATGATATCCAGTGCTATTTTCTTCTTGTTGCAAAAATCTTATTGGGTATAAAAGCCAAGAAGAGAGTACAATAGTACTGAACAGTATGACTGTGATGTCTTTGAGGACCATCCAATGGGTACATCATCATACATTAAACATCTGCTTCTCTGTCTTGTTTTATGCTTTATTAGCCAATTCCCATAGGTTAAAGTAATTTTTATGCCTTTTAATATGATTGATTATATGGATTAATAATATTGTGTACAGTAATATGGCAGTAACATCAAGTTTCTACTCGGTTAACTTCAATTATACTTGATCAGTGGATTCAGAACTTAAAGGAAAGCAGAAGAAAAAGATATAATAGTATGTCTATCATGTCAGTGTATAAACCAAGAAAACAACACAAGAAAAATATACACTACATGCTATGTATTGTATAGGAAACAAATGCTGTAAGAACAACATGAGTATGAAGCAAGTGGTATGTTTCAGTCTTTCTAAGAGCCTTATGGAAAGACTGATGGTATGCTACCACTTCACAAATGGGGAAGCAGCCCTCTTCTCCCAAGAATGGAATGTTCTGCTTACGACCAGTTGCTTATGCAGTGTGGTTACAGTCACTTTTATTAGTTATTTTGCTGATTGACTAGAGCCTAATTTTAACTAAAGCAGATTGACTTTAATTTAAGTACTAATTGATGCCAGCACATGCTTTTTCATTGGCATATTTGTAAGTTAATTATCTGAATTGGGGAGAATTAAGTTAAGATCTATCTATCTATCTATCTATCTATCTATCTATCTATCTATCTATC
>CAJQZJ010032031.1:11424658-11475207 GCA_907164525.1 Lophiomys imhausi | reverse complement strand
ACACACACACACACACACACACACACACACACACACACACACACACATCTACTATGCACCTGCCTTGGCTTCTAACCACCCAGAGAAACTTGGTTTCTCTGCAACAAACCTAGTTTATTCTGTACCTCTGATGCTAGAGTGTAGCAGTCCACAAAACCTCCCTATGCTGTACTGGTTCCAATGGTCTTCGATTGCATTGTGGGAAGGGGCTCCTTCAGGAATAAAAGGAGCTCTTCTGACTCTTAAAACTGAGCAAGCCTGAGCAGAGCCTGCCTCAAATGTGGCTACATCCAAGAGCTCCACTTCACCATTAGAAACAAATATGCTGTGTACCTCCTGGTCAGTCTGTCCTCGGGAATCAAACAGGAGGGCAACTAGAATGTGGGCTCATGTTGTACATGCACCGAAACTCCAGGATGGGTTCAGGAAAGTATCTTCTGGTCACTTTGGCAAAGATTCTTGGGGAAGAACCAGCCTGGTTTTGGATGTTTTCTAAAGCCTGAATTAAGCATTGCACCTGGGTCATGGAGTAATCTGATTAGCCAGTCCCGTATCACACATCTAGTTTTGTGGCGAATGAGGATGTATAAGAGGAATGGGTTCCATGTGACAACCATGTATTCTGAAGGTGGAGGAGGAAAGGGACACCATAGAGGCAGACCTAACCAACTATGGAAGACCTAGAACCAAGAGACTATTTTGGCAGGCTGGGAAGTGCTTCAATTGGTCTAGCAGAAAGGAAGCCCTCCACGTGTTCCCAGGGGTCAGCCACTGTAAATAGTGACACAGTCCCTGGCTACAGGAATCTAGCAGTGCATCATTCACTTCTGCATATGCTTGAGCTCGAAATGCATGAAATAATCCTGAATATATTCTTCTGAAACTTGCTCATTCTGCTTAACCTTAGCTTGAGATTTATTTATGTCGAGGTGGGTCACTATGGATCATTTGTTTTTGTTTTTTTTTTTGCAGCCATATAGTCATCTAGTTCTTGTCTCTATAGATGTTTAACTATCTATTGTCGATGGATATTCTGCCATTTGAGGCACATGCTATTGTGGATGTCCTTGTCCTCTGGGACACACGCTCACTGTTGGTGTTACTGGGACATGGAAATATGTGTTGTTTTTCAGTCTGTGTATTACCTTCTTTTCCTGATGCTATGACTAAATAATCTGAAAAAAGAAACTTAAGGGGAAAAGGAACTCTTTCAGATCTTACTTCAAGGCACAGCCCGTCATGGTGGGAAGGCACAATGCAAGGGCTCAGGCTCAAATCCCTAGTGAAGAGTTGCTCAGCTCCTCTCCACCTACACTGCCTAGGACCCATTCAGGGAATGGTGCCGCTCTCAGTGGGCAAACCCTCCCACATTAATGAGTGAAAGAGGGAAAACCCCTGTAGGCATGCCCACAGGCCCACCTCCCAGCTGATTCTCTACTCTTGCTAACCGACAATTAACACTAGTGTCCTGTCACAATCTGATTATGTCACAGTTTTCCCAAGTGATTGATTGGTATTAGGCGACCTCAAAGTGTTTGCAAATGTGGTGTGATTGGGGCAGATATTTCATTATTATTTTTAATCACCTCTGCTTGACTCCTAACAAGACTTGCACTTCCCTCTCCTCCTTCCTTTCTCTCTTTTTTTAGTTCTTCTCCCTCCCTCCCAGTCTCACTGTCCCTGTCTCTCCATTTTTCTTTTTTATTCTTTATTTTCCTCCTTCCCCTTGAATGGCAAGGACAGAGGGACAGTTCCACACTGCTACCCTTAGCAGACTGAGAACATCCCTTGATCTTTTAGGGATCTCAACTCAAGAAAAACTGTATCTATGTGGATGAGGTTGTAGCTCAGTTGGTAGAGTACTAGACTAGAAAACACAAATCCCACTGGGTGTGGTGGAGCACACCTTTAATCCTAGCACTCTGGAGGCAGAGGCGGGTGGACCTCTGTGAGTTCGAGGCCAGCCTGGTGTACAAAGAGAGTCCAGGATAGCCAGGGGTACACAGAGAAACCCTCTCTCAAAAAACAAGGTGTGGGAGTGAACGTTTGTTATACCAGGGAGGTGGAGGCAAGAGAATTAGAAGCTTGTTAATCCTCTGCTGCATAGCGAGTTTGAGACTAGACTTGGATATATGAGACCTTGTCTCAAAACAAAGCAAAAATCCTGAATCTTTGTCTTTGATGTAGAAGAGAATTCTGGACAAGCTGTATGAAATGGAATGAGAGTTTGCTAAAAACAGAAAGAAAAGGGATCAGGGAGAGAAGGAAACACAGTGCATGAAAAGACATTTTAAACATAGATTTTTAAGAATGGATTTTAAGTTAAGAGAAAGATTGATGCTTAGGGAAAGAATAAGACGTACCCAAGAGTGGGTATGGGATTCTCAAGAGAGAGTCACAGTTAAGTACTAGCCACAAGCCACTTTGCTACTAAGAAATGAACTTCTCCCTTTTCTTTCTGTTTTTGCTAAGTGAGATTAGAGGTTGGCTCTGGAGGTACCTTGAATGGAATTGTAACCGATAAGGTAAAACTAGGAATCATTGTTCATAAGGTGTTGAGAGCATACATACATTTTACTGTAAATGGCATTTCTGGTGACATTTCTAGAAAACTAGAGATTTGTAGCTAGGAGGGAGAAAGACCTTTTGCAAATATTAATTGTGCTGGAATCCTTGATTCTTAACTGCAAAGGCTTCTGTCAGACCCTGGTGAGGGACTCCTTTCCTTCTCATGTCCCCATTATTGCCCTGTCCTTCCTCCATTTCTTAGTGTCTTTCTCTTCATATACTTCCTCTACCTTTTCCCTTCCTCCCCTTTCTCTCCCTCTCTCCCTCCCTCTGTCTTCCTCTTCCATCCTCCCCTTTTATCCTTTTGTTACTTCCTCCACCCCCTTTCTGCTTTCACTCTCCCTCCCTCTCCCCTCAGTTTTAATTTATTTCCTGTTGATGTTCATAGGCTATTTGAGTTGCCTCTAGTTTACATACTTGATGAATTTTTTTTCCTACTGGATTATCTTTTTCTTATTGACTTGCAGAAATTCCTTATATACTAAAAAGGCTAGTGTTGTTTTCAGTTCCATGTGTCGCAAAACAAATCTTCTAATCCATGGCTTGTCATTTTATTCTTTTATTATATTTTGGATGTATAATCTAAATAGGGAACATGGACTCTCCTCCACACCTTCTGATTTTCTGGAGAGAAATCTATTCTTGACAGAAGAGTGCAGAGAAAGTGGAAGTCTCCCGCAGCCAGGGCTGGATAAGCAGCACAACTTTTCACAAAACAACAAACCTCTTGAAAGGTGCACAAACTTTTAACTACTTCACTTCCAGATGTTTGTACTAAGGAAATAACCATCATGTACATTAACCATTGTCAAACAACACTTTATAAAATCCATCAAAGTACTCATCTGTAGGAGTTTGTTCAGGACTAGTTCACAAAGCCAGGGGTTTTTGGCATGAATTTTTTCCTGTGATTTTATTGTTATGTAAACAGTGTATACACAAAGTAGGATTACATATTGTTTTTGAATTTAAGAGAAGTTCACACATGTCACTCACAAATACACAGAAAAGAGCCCGGATGGCAATATATGCAGTAATTAGCTAGTTATCTCGGCAGAGTGAGATTATGCATTTAAAAAATTTTTTTCTCTTTGTAAATATTGGTTTAAATTGTTTTGCATATATTATGTATGCACTCCAATTTGTCTTCACGAAAAACTGCATTGGATGCACTGAGACAAGCCCCTCCCTCCTCATTCAGAAAGACTCTCTGAGATAAGACATCTGTTTGCTTCAAAGTCCATTTGGCTTCAGAGTTGTCTTAAATGGATGCATAAGGCAATATCTTGACCCCAAGAAACCCCATAAGATTTTTGGTGCATTTGGAATTGAGAATTCGTAGTGTATCTCCTTCCTCTACCTATTCCCGAGCTTGACTGCAAGCACAATGGAGAGAGGATATAAGAGCGTCAGAGTAATGTATCAACACTGGTCTCCAGAATCTTCCAGAAGTAAAACAGTGCTTGCAGACAGTGAAAATCTATCACCTGTCCTGAGAGAGGCTGAAAGAAAGTGTTATTGGCGTGATGTCTTATAAGCCATGAGTTCCATGTTTCTAGTTGAAAAACATCATTAGTTGGCTAAATTCAATCCTGATTTAAAAAAATAATGTTTCGTTATTTCAAGGAGCATGGGTAAAAATGGAGAGTGTGCCCATGCTTCTCATGACAGCCTGTGTCGCCGTCTTGTCCTGCACTTTCTCTCATAGGAGAAACTAGCCCTAAGCCTTAATTGAGAATCAGGAAGGCTTTATTAATCTAGTGGTGATGTTTAGGAGAAACTAGCCCTAAGCCTTAATTGAGAATCAGGAAGGCTTTATTAATCTAGTGGTGATGTTTAGGATAAAGACTTAAATTTCTCTTGGGTATGTTTAAAAACAGTATTTTTTATTAATTATTTGAGAATTTCGTACATTGTGCTTTGAAGATATTCACCCCGAACTCTTCTCCCTACAACCATCTTGTCCATACCCTCCTCTCCTTCCATCAAACTTTGAATTTTCTTCCCCCATACGATCAAGTCCAGTTTGTGTTGGCCAACTAGTCCTGGCAGTGGGGCCAGCATGTGGCAGACTTACCCAAGGGCCACATCATTAAAGGACTGACTCTCCTTTTTCCAGCAGCTGTCAAGTGCCAACAGTCCTCAGCTGGTGGTGAGATTTTTATGGCCATCCTCCCTGCCCTATGCTGGGGTCTTGTTTGGCTTGTGATGTTCAGGCTGTGTGCACGCTGTCACAATCACTGAGTTCAAATGTGCTGCTGTCCTGTTGTGTCTGGAGAAAAACTGTTTTGTTGATGTTACCCCAACATGTCTGGCTCTCACAATTTTTCCGCTGCCTCCTCTTCTATAAAGATCCATGAGCCTTGTGGGGAGGGGTGTGATATGTGTGTACCATTAGAGCAGAGCGCTCCACGGTCTCTGATACTCTGCACACTGAGCAGTGGAGAATCTCTGTTAATTGCCATCTATTGCAAGGAGAAAATTTTCTGATGAGGGTTGAGAGACGTTCTGATCTATAGGAATAGCAATAAATTAATAAGAGTTGTTTTCATAATATGTCCACACAACAGGTCACTACCGTGCACTCCCTAGAGCCTATGACCTATCTAGGCTCAGGTTTTTGCTCTGCTTAACAGTGCCAGATATGGGTTACAATCAGATTCAATGTCTTATTTTCAATCATAAAGTGGCTGGTTACTTCTGTAACAATAGTGACTCTCTTGTACCAGTGGGCATATTTTCTCAGAACAGCTGTAGTTTGCAGGGTTCACAGTTTGTTAAAATTAATGAGTACCTTCCTCCTCCAGTAGCATGCATGGAGGGCTGACTATTGTTTATGAAACCGTGTGTAAGAGAGCAATAGTTTGGATTGCATTTGAACTGTCCTCCGAATGGCTCACACGCTAAAAGATTGATTGCCAGTTGACAGCAATGCAAGAAATGATGAATAGGTTTCTTACATTTCCCACTAACTCTACTATTTTATGACTCAATAAATAGTGTTTATTTACCAAAGAAAATCATATAATCCTGATAGTCTCGTTGTTTGACTTTGATTGTCATGACTTCATCTGTGTGAGATTTAAAGCTAATTTGTACAGATCATTTAAAAATTATTTATCAATGTATTTTTAATTACAAGGGTTTATCAGGTTAAAGTTTGAAAGCATTTTAGCATCATTTTCAGATGAATAAAATTATTTTAATATTAAAAATTACAGATTTCTTGCTTTGATAATCCTTGTTAAGCTGTAGTGTGCAGGAACAATCCAGTATCTCTGATTTACCACTGTGCAATAACAGGCAAGAAGATGACGTGGGTTTTATGGCTAATTTATATATATACATATTTTGATATTTTCATTACCAAATAGGAAATTAGATATAGAACTTACAAGGAGTGAATTGGCCAGAGGCGAATAAAAATATTTAGACAAACAAACACAAACAAACAAAAGTTATTACCTTCTAAACCTTTTTTTTTTTAAAGTCACTATGTAACTCCAGCTGTCCTGGAACTTACTATGTAGACCAGGCTGGCCTTGAACTCACAGAGATCCACCTGCCTCTGCATTCCAAGTGCTGAAATTAAAGGTGTGCGCTACCGTGCCTGACTTACCTTCTAAAATCTTAAAGGCAGCAGTAAAAGAAACTCAAAGAGAAGATTTTATAGTCATGAATTTGTAAGAAAAAAGGATGGAGAATAAGCGAGTTAACTTTATATCATCAGGGACTAGACCAGTAGGTCACAGCCACGCCAGGAGAAGGGACTAGCAGAGTGGGCTGAAATAAGCAAGATGGCGTGGAGAAAGACAAAAGCAGGTCAAGGAAACTGAATCAGAGTTTTGGAACAATCAGATCAACAAGCTTTTAAATAGAATAAGGAAAAAATATAGAAGACTCAAATAGAATAGAAAATGAAAGGGAAGACTTGACAACTGATGCACAGAAACACACGGGGTCAAAGAGATGATTATAAGCACTTGCAAGCAAAAACATTGAACATTCTAGCAAAATCCTCTGACTTTAATTTTTTTCTGTGCATCATTTCCTTAGAAAGCTCATGTGGTTTTATAACCTCTTTGTTTAACAGTGTATCAGAAGTATCTTTGCAAATCACTTTGCGACTATTGTAGAGATTTTCTATTTGGAAAATATCTTTATCATTGGGGCAAAATACCTGAGAGCAATCATTTTAAAGGAGGAAAGGTTAGTTTTGACTCACGGTCTCAGAGCTCTTGGTTTTCTGGCTCTGTGTTTAGGACCACAGTAAGACAGAGGATCATGGCAGCGGGAATGTGTGGAGGAGGCTGCTCATGTCCTGGTGGCCTGGAAGGAGAGAGAAGGAAGATGACAGAAACCCAGAGATAGAGAAAACAGAGGGATTCTGGGTTCTGCATCCACTTCAAGGTCATGTTCACGTGTTTTCAAATCTGATCCCATCTCCCAAAGGCTCCTCTACATCCTAGTCCCACCACAGGCCGGTGCCTGATCTTTTGACACATGGCTTTCAGGATACAGACCAGACCTAAATCAGACCAAAATCATCCACATTAACAGTTCATGTGAATTAAGACAGATAATTAAAACAGTTTTGCCTTTCCTGTGTCCTGGAAGAAAGCATTGATTGAGTGTGCTCACACTGTCACATCTGTTTCGTCATAACCTATATTCAGTAGAGGTCCTCACTTTTAGTACACAGTTTGGAATATTGAAAAGTGCATGGTAATCTTACAATAATCACAAAAATCAAAGCACAGAACATGTATAGACCATCTTCAGAAATCTTTCAGGTCCTGGTCCCTAGCTCCTTGCAGCTTTGTTCCTGCAGTTTCAACATTTCTGAAGATGGCATATAAACGAAATCAGACTATGTAATATTTAAGTCTGATTGCTTTGCACTCAAAATAATGCATTTGGGATTCACCTATGTTGTATGTGTCAGTGGCTGGTTTTTTATCATTTTTTTTTTTTATTGCTAAGTGGTGGGGAGAGAAAATGTCTACGCTCATTCTAACTTTAATTGTAAGGATCACAAAAGGGGGGAGGGTAAAAGTCAACTAAATCAATTACCAATTGTGAGAAAGGCTACATCAAAACCAAACTGGAAAGACTACATCACAGAGCTGAGTGCATTCTGAAACCTTGACTTAAAGCCTATTGCAGCTGACCTAGATTATGAGTAAGTTTTCTGGACTGTTAACCATACCAATGCAGAAGCAATAAAAACCTCTCATGGACTGCTCTCCCATCCCACAGCTCTCCCTCTTTGCTGTGATCCTGACCCTCTTAGCTACAGTTGGTAGATACTAGGACTTCTTTCTTAAAATTCCTGTTAAAATTGTGTTCTCAGTTCCGGTCTGGGGGACGTTTTCTGATGGCTACTGCACTATGCTGCCGGTAGTGGTAGAAACTATCCCAGGGCCTGGTCCTTTCTTTCTGGCTAGCATCTGGAATGTCTCAGTAGAATCTTTTAGAGAACCCACGATTTCAAGGGTTTTAACTGTAGCATTCCATTGGTTTGACAGGAGCCTTGAGTAGAAACTACTCTGGAATAAGACTCTTTGGCTTGAGGATTAACCTGAGATCATTATTTTGAGAGACAGACAACAGAAGAACTTCTGAGGAGTACAACTTATTGTTGAACCATCAAAATTTACATATATTAAAAAACATCGTCATTGGAAAGTGTGTATCCCATAGCTCTTTGTAGCAGGAAGAGAGGGGTGACACAGCTGTACAAATCCATACACCAAACCTACAAGTGTATAAATCAAATATTGTATTGTCACTTTTCTGTTGCTGTGATAAAACACATGGCCAAGGCAACTTACAGAAGAAAGAGTATATTTCTTTCTGGAACCGGCTTTATGGTTCCAGAGGGATGAGTGCACCGTGGTGGGGACAGCAGCAGCAAGCAGCAGGCATGGCAGCAGCAACTGGGTGCTGATCGCTCACATCTCGAAGAGCAAGCAGGAAGCAGAGAAAGAAAGCAGGAAGTGCAGGGAAAGCAAGCAGGAAGTGCTGAGAAACTGTGAGCACTCCAACTCCTCCCCCAGTCACCTGCTACATCCTGCAGGGCTCCACCTGCCAAAGGTTCCACAACTTCACCAACTAGGGACCATGTGTTCAAATGCCCCAGACTATGGGGGACAGTTCTCATTCAAACCACCACTTGTATTCATCTTGTTTTTCCTGGTCACCTACATATTTCTGTACTCAATACCTGCCTCCCTTCAATGCCTTTATTCAAGGAAGAGACCTTTTCTTTGGTGGCAATTGACTCACCCGAGTATGGTATTTACAGCTGAACTCGGGGCTACAACTTACAGATTTACTTCTTATTCCCTGGGTATCTCCCATCTAAGGATTGTCTCTCACTTATGATGGTTTGAATTGTGATTTGTCAATTTTATGCTGGTGTAAATGAGATACATACTTGGTAGAAGCTGTGCCTTGTATTCTGAATTTGACATTTTCCAAAGCTAATGATATGAGACTTGACACTCCTTTAAGAGTTTGAGTAGTAGAAGCTAGCTGGCGCTTCCTATCAGTGACACAATCATGACAGTAAACAACCAATACTTCACAGTGCTTAGTCCTGCTATGTTATCGTGCCCAACTAGTTAGGTATTACCATTTGGCTTAGGATTTATTTAACTTAGAATGTGTTTGGGGGATATAATGCTATTGGAAGTGAAGGAACACTTACCTTTGTATCTCTACTTGAGTTATTGAATTTTAGTTTGTTTTTCTCTTGTTGGTTGCTACTAAGAAAGCAATGTTATTGAACCCGAATCTGTCTGCTTACTGTTTGAAAGCTAATCCTAGGGAGCCAATAGTTGGTGGGAAGGAAGTTGGGTTTATTCAAGGGCTGCACACTAAAAATAAAGGAGGGTGCTGGTGTCTCCCAAAAGCACTGTCTTGGAGAGCTCGTGTAGAGGAAAGGACTTTTGGAGAGAGGGAAAGGATGTGCAATGGGACAACAGGTGGAAGGCTCCTCGAAGAACATGCCTCCATCATTCAAGGAAGACATCTTTTTCTTTGGTGACACTATCACCTTCCTGGGGCTACTTCATGTCTTCTTTCAAGACAAACATTAACTTTATGATATAACTTAAGGTGACCAGACACTCTGGGCTCCTTAAATCTAAAAGAACATTTATCAGTTAGTGGTTTAATCATTCAGGATGATAGTTTAGCAGCACTAAACACTTTTGTGCATTTTGAAGTATTGGTTCTTTACTGTCATGATTAGCTTTTCTTTAGAATTTAGGATGTTGAGCAAAGGGAAGACAATGATCCTGAGAAAGACAATTCTAATGAGTGTCCACTGCTGCCACCAGAGGTTTTGGTGTAAGAGAAATTCCAGTATAGCTAGGTTTGGTCATTGGTCCCGACAAGTCAACTAAAGGGACGAGCAATGGTAGAGTAGAATAGAGAAATTTAATTAATGTGATACTTCTGGAGAAGGGCCCAGAGACCCTCTGTAGAGTACTGACACATGCTCATGTTTAAATAGAGAAAGAATTGGGGCGAGCAGTTTACAGACTGGGCTGCCCTCCTGATCTCATGGAGGCTTAAACGACATTTCTTTCCTGATGTGGAGGAGACCCCTTATAAACAGAGATTTCCTTTACAGAAGTACAGTTCTCCTATGGATGGACAACCTTTTAGAAGTCAGCCTTGTATCAGCAGTTTTGTAAGAGAGCTAGGCCAAAACAATGAATACGCACCATTAAGGCTGGCACATTCTGGTATCTTGCAGCTGTGCCTTGTAGTGAATTGTCTTAAGCATCTTCAGTTTCCTTCTCACCAGTTTGGTTTCTGCTCACCAGTTAAATGACATCAGTTGTTTCTACATGGGTGCTTTTGACAAAAGCCTCTGCCAATATTCACATTTGGAGTTTTATTTGAATACGTGTTTTCGCTTGTTTTGTACTGAGATGGGTGTTGCTTGGTCACATGGCAGGTGAAGGACAAACTTCTGAAGAGTTTTCCAAATGTCTCTCCAAAGAGGTTGAACCATTTCCAACTCTGGTAGTAAAGCAGGAAAGTTCTAACATAGTATCTATGTCAGCACTTCATGCTGTAATCACCCCCCCCCCAAGCTCATTGGTACATAGGGTCATTTCTCTGTGCTTGAGATGAACAGTTATCCTCATCTGAAGCACATACTCATATACTAGATGAGAGTAAATAAGGTTATTCTAACTAAAACCATATCGTAACTAAAGCTATTATGTAACTAAAGTTACACCATCTAGTTATAGGTAGTGGTTTTGAGGAACTAATAGTGTATAGAATACAGTTATTTCCTCGCATTTGGATATTATGCATAGAAGGGTGTTTAAATCTTTTGCCTAGCTAAAATTTTAAAATTATATTTACGTGTGTGTGTGTGTGTGTGTGTGTGTGTGTGTGTGTGTGTGTGTGTATGAGGTCATGCTTGCTATGTTTGTACATGGAGGTTACAGCCTAGCCTGTGGGACCTGGTTCTCTTTTTCCACCATATGCTCTCTGTTACTGACTCTTGCTGCCAAGTTCAGCTTGCAAGCACCTTTATCCACAGAGCCATCCTGTTGGCCTCTTTGCGGATTCAAATTGGGCTGTTTTCTTATTGTTTAAATGTGAAATTTTACATGTATTTGATTGAAAATATGTTTCAGATATGTGCTCTTAATACCTTTTAACCTATCTGTGGCTTTAACATTTTTTCTTTGCAATGTCTTTGATGAATAGTTTTCAATTCTTGATGAAGTTGACCTCCCGAACTTTGCCTTTTGTCTCATGAGTTTGGGAATGTGTGAGAAACTTTGGCTAGATTTTGTTCTGTATTTTGTTCCAGAAGCGTATCTATTCAGTCTCTGAGATTTTAAGCACA
This sequence comes from Lophiomys imhausi, assembly GCA_907164525.1. Classification (NCBI taxonomy): domain Eukaryota; kingdom Metazoa; phylum Chordata; class Mammalia; order Rodentia; family Muridae; genus Lophiomys; species Lophiomys imhausi. The sequence goes on along the minus strand of CAJQZJ010032031.1, from coordinate 11,463,755 downwards.
TGGTATATGTCTGATTACCTTTTATAATGCTGTGATGTCTGGTTAAAATGAATTAATTGTGCCTGGATGGCCACATTTCCCAGAGCCATTTGCTGAAAAACTGATCCTCTTTTAGTGTAAGTGATTTCATGACATCTTGGTAAGTGACATAAAATGATAGTCCATATGCGTTGACACTGCTCTGTCTTAGGCTCCTGTGGCCAACTCTGATGTGTGTGTTACGGTGGAGATGATAACTCACATACACACTATACTTCGAGGAAGTAACCAGTCCTTAGGGCCAGGCTGAAGTTTAACATTTCTTTCCTGTTTGCCACTGTTTTATTTCATGAGCAGACCCATTCAGATGTCCTAAACTTCACTAGGAAAAAGTCAAACATGATCTAGTTTTCACAGCTTTAGAAGAAAAACTCGAGGTTCCTTACCTTATTGCTCTTTGGAATTTAGCAGACACTTGCATAGAAGCAGTGCCTGTCAGAGAGGGTCACATGCCAAGGCTAGCCCATTTGTCTGTCGTAAAGAGGAGCTATCACACATTTACAGTAACGAGTCCATCAAGTTAGATGGATACTTGTGAGGATTTGCTGGGTTTTGCTTATTACATGCACTGGTCCTTTAGTGGAGCCAATTTAATCTGCAAGCTTGGCTTTCCTCCTCTCACAGACAGCATGGACTTGTGGTGACATGAATGTGAGTGACAGTCATTATACTCTTGTTTATGAAGTGCTTTACGAGGCTATTTAAATTCATCAGATTCTTAAAATCTGTGATGTAGGAAACTTATCTCCACTTTATAGATTTGATAATTTCTATTTAGGGAGGTTGTACCATTTTACTTACGGTCTCACAGTGTGAAGGATCTGGGATTCAATCACAGTTGTTTCTGACTCCAGAACCTGATGTTACCCAAATAACTGGGTAACATTTTGACTAGTAAAACAAATGATGAAGGGAAGAGAGCTCTTCCTTAAAGGGGAGAAGAGAGGAATAAAGGGAGCCAAAGAAGATGAGAGTATGTGAGTGGAAAGATTAGGGTGGAAATAGATGACTCAGAACTCAGAGGGGTGAACACATTCTGCCGAAATAGGCCTTGAAGATGGAAACGGTGGGGAAGACTCAGATGAGCGAGTTCCTCCTTCTCACCACTAGGTGACCCCATTGGCACCTCACTCGCTGTCTGGAGGAGGTGAGTTTGGGAGGAATCTGCAGACAGCCTCAGCAACGGATACAGGAAGTAGTGAAAATTGATATCCACTTACATAGCCTTACTGAGAAAAGTATCCAAAGGGTCATGACCAGTCAGACACGAATTTTGTTCTTTATGTAAATCATTAACTTGCCTCCCAAATACCAACCCCAGGTGATGTTTGAGCAAGTAGCAACTAAGCAGGGAATCTGGAGCCAGGCTTCTCAGGTTTGGAGTCCTCTCTGCTGCCCTGTTTGGGCCACTCTAGGCAAGTCACCTGCCTAAGCCATCTGAGCCTCATAGCTTCCTGCTGTGTGAGAGCGAGGAGCAGAGCCCTACCTCAGAGATGCCATGTGATGAAGGTGGAAGTCAGGGACAGGTTGAGAGGCACCTTTCTTAGGACGTTGTTAGGTGAGAATTCAAAACAAAAACAGTAAAACAAAAAGTGAAGATAATTCCACAAACAGTAACAGAGAGACTTTCCATCTCAAAGAATATGATTTCTTTTGCTTTTGTTGAATGCAAACAAAATGCTGCCAGATTATAAGCACATTGCTTTGGAGCCCCCACCTGCCCCTTCCACCTTAAATAGAATGCTCTATCTTTGCATACTTTGCTTATTAACTACATACATTATTCACAGTTAACTCTAGAAAAACTTTCAAAATGATGAAACTAATCTTCGATGCTGTATCAGCTCTCACCTTAATTTCTGTGCCTGCCATTTTTTTTTCTCTGCTGTTCTCTTTGGCACTCTATCTTCTACCCAGTCTAATTCTTCTCTTTAACTGCCCTGAATCACTCTAGGAAGTAATCTAGAATGCTTTTGTCTGGTGTCTTCCCAATTTAAACTTGGTGAAATTACTTCCCCCTGGTTTTCCCCCCACGGGCCTCCAAACCCCAGTGAAGCCAATCCTTCAGTCTCAGGCATCAAAAGTTGGACTTGACTAACTGAAAACACGCTGAGACTGGTGTTTCTGTCATTTCCAGGTGCATGGACATTTTGGAGAGTCTTGTTGGTTGAGGAAAATACACAGGTGATGGCATTTCTAGCCACATAAGTTAATGAAGAACCTTGAGCCATATGGAGGAGGACTGAGTGCTGTGGCCTTAGTGAAAATCCTGTCAGAGAGAGTCCATTGAATATCACCAAAAGTCTGAGATTTTAATTTGTTCAATATTTTTTCTTCATTTTAAAAACCAGCATGGCTTGTGCCCTGGACTTTTCATTTGTTTCCTTATACCCTGTGTTTCCATTTTATCATCTTTCAACATATTAGTGTGGCAGAGTCTCGAGAGATGTTCCCATAAGCAACCTGTTTTCTTCCTGTATTGATACCCCCCCCCCACTAATTGTACAGCCATCAGAACAAAGGCTATATTCCTCAGTTTTCCTTACAGCTTGGAACAGCCATATGTTTACATGTGGACAATAGGGTTGGCTCAGGCACATGGTTTGTACCTTAAGAGAAACCCTGAAAGACAAGGGTCTACTTATCTCCCTCCCCTTTCTCCTTCCAGTTGGTTAGGCAGCAGATGTGAGGCCTGGAGATCTACCCCTCTCTTGGACCACGTCCTAACATCTTTCTAAGGCTGATGGTGTAGGGTAGGAGTCTGGCTTTGTGACGAATTATTTAGATCACTGGACAAGCCCCTGGTGGCTTTAGAAACTTTCTTACAATAGGAAAATTTATGTGTTTAGGCCCAGCTCCATTTATGTTTTATACTATATAGTTGCATTTAATTCTAGCTATGTGTATTGTAGAACATTATACTCGAACTCAGCAACTGTCCCATGACAGTTGTGAACACACACTAAATACACCTCAACTTCACTAAGGCAGTTAGGCAGTGTTTTGTTGCAGCTAATATATGTGGCACTTTGCTTTAGATGTTCTAGGTGGTCTGACAGCTGATGGTACAGAGTTAGATGGTAGAAATGGAGAAGAGGTGAAGAGTATGTGCAGGTGATCTTCAAAGAAACTTTCCTGGAGTCAATCACACAGCAGTTTTGTGAACATCTCCCTAGGCACTGTTTATGTTCATAGTTGCACTTAGCTAGAAGAGAGGCAAGGAGGTCTTTAATTCAGGTGGACTTTGTTAAGCAAAATCTGAGCTTTTCATTAAGGAAGAATCAGAGGAGAAATGATATGCTAGACAGCTAACAATTCCTACCAGCACGCATCCTCTCTCACCCTCCACTCCAGAAAGGTTCTATAGCAGGGGTTCTCAACTTTCCTAATGCTGCGATTTATACAGTTCTGGTTACTCATATATGGGAGTATCTGCCTGTGGGTAGACCTGCCTGGAGACACACAGAGGAAGGACGTCTCAGTTCCAATAGTCTTAGGTGACCCCTGCGAAAGGGTCATTTGACCCCTAAGGCTCATGACCCATAGGTTGAGGACTGTTGACTTCTAAAGCATCACTTCCTCCACTGTGTCTTAGAGCTGCCTTGCAGTCTGGGCAAGATTGGGTTTTTCTTCAGTTCCAGAGGTAGGCATGCCTTGTTAGTTAGTGGTTCAGAAGTCTGGTTGCCTTGGTCTGTTTAAACACTTAAATCAACCATTTCTACTAGAAAAAGAAGCCAAAGCTAATAGCTGATCAAAGAAATCATTCCACTGCCAAAGTAGCGAATCAAGCTTATTAGGACAGGTTGCTAATCAAATACATGTTTCTATTAAATACAGATGCATTACACATATCACTGATTTTTTTTTTATAAAAGAGAAAAATAGTAAGACCTTTGACATGGTGACAAATATTCATTGTCATGTGGCATTGGAATAAAAGCTCAACGAATTGGGGGTGTCGATTAGCATTAAGACTTATCAACACCACTGGTAGACTCTTGGTGGGTTTTTGTAAAAGCTGGGTGAACTGCCGGGCTTCATGACATTGATAGGCAGGCTGCTCTGTGTACAATGATCATGTGATTGCTCACCTTTGATTCTCTTGGTAATTTTTTATGTGTCTTGTTAACCATTAGATAAGAGATATGCCACCTTTATTAGTTTCCAGTATCCTTGTGATATAAATCCCTGAGTTAAAATGGCCATTTTCCTGAAATCACACTTCATTTTCTGGAAAGAAGATGGAAGCTAGGACTAGTGTGTTGATGCTAGGCACACAGTAGGTGCGCAGAATGCATTTGAATGGCCCAAAGTTTGGATGAAGCTAACTGAGTATTTCCATTTGGACTGAATGATTGCAGGAAAGATATGGAAAAGGAATAATCCTCTTCAATCAATGTTTCTACATCTTCCTGTGTGTAAGTGTGTGCGTGCATGAGTGTGTGTGCATGTGGTGTGTGTGTGTGCATTTGTGCACAGGTGTGGTGTGGATTGGTATCAAGTGACTTGTGTTTGCCTGTATGTGCATGTAAAGTGTGTTCAGTGCCCTTGGGGGCCAGAAGAAGGCATTTGATCCCTTGGGTTGGGAGTCACAGATGCTTGTGAACTACCATTAAACCCAGGTCCTCAGAAAAGAGCAGCCAGAGTTCTTAACTTCTGAACCATCTCTCCAGCACCTACACCTTACTTTTTCTCTGTGAATTTTTCTTTTGATTGAAAATAGATCTTTTTTTTCTCACATAGTATATTCTGATAATGGTTTTCCTCCCTCTACTCCAACTCCTCCCCACATCCCCTCCAATCCAGATACAACCCTTTCTATCTCTTCTTAGAAAGCAAATAGGCTTCTATAGGATAATAGTAAAATAAAATATAATATGATAAAACAAAAACTAACACATTAAAATTGGACAAAACAAATTGAAGGAAAAGAGCCTAAGAGAAGCTACAAGAAATATTCCCACACTCAGGAATCCCACAAAAATATTAAACTGGAAACCATAATATATATGTGGAGGACCTGAAAAAAGGGTAAAAAGAGAGAAGAAAAACATATTTAAATAAAAAATAAAAATAATATGATAAAATGTAAAGAAAGGAGGAGCCCTGACATGACACTATGAGACAAGGAACCTCCAGAGATTCTGTTGAGCTCATTTTCTGTTGACCATCAACTGATGGGCAAGTAGCCCACCCTTAAGGGTAGTTTATTTCCCAAGTAAGACTTGGAGGAAACTGAGTTTTCATTTGTAAGTGATTATCAGTTGAAGACAGCTTCTGGGTTAACAATTGGACATGTGTCCACTTCTCCTTTCATGGCTAGGAACCCATCTGTTACAGACCCATTCAGTCCCTTTGCATGCTCCCTCAGTCTCTGTGAGTTTATAAGTGTGTTGACCATTTTGTTGTAGAGGGCCTTGTTTTCTTACACTTCTTTTGCCTCTTCTTCCTTAGGGTTCCCTGAGCACTGAGGGTACGGGAATATCCCATTTAGGGCTGAGTGTTCCAAGTCTCTCACTCTCTGTGTAATGTCTGGCTGTGGGTCTCTGTGTTTGGTTCCATCTGCCATTGGAGGAAGCTCCTCTGATGATGGCTGACTAGGAACTGATCTATGAGTATAGCAGGATGCCTTTAGGAATCATTTTATTACTACATTAAAAAAAATTTTTTTAGAACAGTAGTATTTTGTTTCTCCTAGGTCCCCAGGCTGTCTTGTCTCATGTTCTTAGTCACACAAACAGTGTCATGTATAGATTCCAACTCGTGGAGTGGGCATTTAATCAAATCAGATATTGGTTGCTTACTCCCAAAAAACTTTGTACCGTCATTACCTTGGCATAAATTTAAAGGCAGGACATCATTGTAGATAAAGGGTTTGTGACTGACTGGGTTGGTGTTAATGTTTCCTCTTTGGCACTGTGGAGAGTATCTTCCTATACCAAAGACACCAGCATGTAGGTGTAAAGGCTCTATGTAGGCACCAGCTCAACTTCCTCATGTTCAGTGGCTTGTGTTGGTGTTGTCTTCAGCAATGGGGTCTTGGAGTCAGTTTGTGGAGAGCAACCTAGAGTCTTGGGAACATCTTGGGGTGTTTGGAGGTTTCCATGAGACCCCTTTGGCCAACAACTCAATTATTCTTAATCCACCCAATCCCACCACTGGAAGCTTCATTTGTTGACAAGAGATGGCCTGCCTCCCAATTATTTGGTGATTTGATTTACATCACTTTAATATGTAATTTTTTATGTAATTTAATATGTAATATATTTTAGGAAGCTTCTACTGTATTAGCTTTCCATATTACCCCTCAAATAGCCTTCAATTTAAGCTCTATTTCTAGGCATCTCCTCTTGATTCTCCTATTCCAGTACTCCCTCCACAAATAACTATTTTATTTCCCTTTCCTAGGGAGATCTGTCCGTGCTCCTCCTAGTCCCTTACTCTATACCCTTTCTTTATCCAGTTTTCTGCTGAGGGACATCTAGATTCTTTCTAGTTTCTGGATATTACGAATAAAGCATCAATAAGTATGGTTGAGCAATTGTCTCCATGGTAGGATGAAGCATCATTTGGGCATATACCCAACAGTGGTATGGATGGATCTTGAGGTAGATTGATTTCCATGTTCCTGAGGAACTGCCACACTGATTTACATTGTGGCTGTACAAGTTTGCACTCCCACCAGCATGAGTGTTCCCCTTACTCCACATCCTAGCCAGCATGCGATATCACTTGTTTTATTGATCTTAGCCATCTTGACAGGTGTAAAATAAAATCTCAAAGTAGTTTTTATGCATTTCCCTGATTACTAAGGATACTGAACATTTCTTTAAATGTTTCTCAGCCATTTTAGTTTCCACTTCTGAGCATTCTCTGTTTATATCTGTACCAAGTTTTCATTTGGGTGGATTTCTTCATATCTAGTTTTTTGAGTTATTCAAATGTTTTACATATTACCCTTCTATTGGATGTGTAGTTGGTAAAAATCTTTTCTCATTTTGTAGACTGACTTTTTGTCTGAACGACAGTGTCCTTTGCCATGCAGAAACTTTTCAGTTTTATGAGGTTCTATTTATTAATTATTGATCTTAGAGCTAATAATATTCTGTTCAGAAAGTCTTTCCTGTGCCAGTGAGTTCAAGGCTACTTTCTAGTCTCTCTTCCATCAGATTCAGTTTATTTGGTCTTATGTTGAGGTGTTTGAATCTAATCTATATTTATTAGGGAAATTGGTCTGTAATTCTCTTTCTTTGTTGAGTCTTTGTGTGGCTGGGTTTCAGGGTAACTGTGTCTTAAAAAAAGGAATTGGGCAATGTTACCTCTGTTTCTGTTTTGTGGAATAATTTGAGGAGTATTGACATTAACTCTTCTTTGAAATTCTGGTAGAATTTTGTGCTAAAACCACCTGGCCCTGGGATTTTATAATTAGGAGACTTTAAATTACTGCTACTATTTCACTATAGGTTATAGGTCTGTTTAAACTGCTTCTATGATCTTCATTTAACTTTGGTAAGTGGTATGTGTTGAGGAAAATATCTATTTCTTTTATGCTTTCCAGTCTGATGGAGTGAAAAATTTTAAAGTATTTCCTTATGATTCTTTAAATTTCTTCCATGACTGTGACTTCCCCCCTTCCCTTTGTAATTTTATTAATCTGGATATTCTCTGCCTTTCTTCAGCTTGCATAAGGGTTGTTAATCTTATTAATTTTCTCTTAAGACAAACTCTTTGTTTCATTGAATTTTTTTGCATTGTTTTTGTTTGTTTGCTTTTATTTTACTGATTTCAGCCCTGAGTTTGATTAGTTCCTGCCATCTACTTCTTGTGGATGTGGTTCTCTTCTATGTTCTAGAGATCTCAGGTATGCTGTTAAGTTACAAGTATGAAATCTTTCCATTTTTTTTTTTTTTTTTTTTTTAGTGTAGGCCTTTAGTGCTATGAATTTGCCTCCTAGAAACACCTTCTTTGTGTCCCATATGTTTGGGTATGTGATCTATTCATTTTCATTCAATTCTAGAAAGTTTTAAATTTCTTTCTTGAAACTTTTTTTTTTAATTTAGTAGTGAGTTGTTCAGTTTCCAGGAGTTTGTAAGCCTTCTGTTGTTTTGGTTGTTGTTGTCATCCAGTTTTAACCATCCATGGTGGTCAGATAGGATGCAGGGGGTCATTTCAGTTTTCTTGTGCTTGTGTCTGAATATGTGGTCAATTTTGGAGAAAGTTTCATGACCTGCTGAGAAGGTGTATTATTTTGCATTTAGGTGAAATATTCCGTAAATATCTGTAAGGTCTATTTGGTTTATAACCTCAGTTAGCTCCAGCATTTCTCTGTTTAGTTTTTGTCTGGATGACCTGTCTATTGGTGAGAGTGGTGTATTAAAGTCTTCTACTCTTGGTGTGTGAGGGTCAATATGTGACTTAAGCTATAGTAGTGTTCCCCTTATGAGTTTGAATGCCCTTTTGTTTGGTGCATAGATGTTAAAAATTGCAGTGTCCTCTTGGTGGATTTTTACTTTGATGATTATGTAGTTTTCTCAGTCTCTAATCAGTCTCTCTTCTGATTAGTTTTGGTTTGAAGTTTATTTTGTCAGATATTAAAATAACTATGCCAGCTTGCTTTTTAGGTCCATTTGCTTGGAATATATTTTTCTATTTTTTTTAACCCCATGTTAATATCTATCCTTGATGTTAAGGTACATTTCTTGGATGCAGCAGACGGAAGGATGGATTCTGTTTTTCTTAGTTTGTGCCTTTTCAGTGGGGAATTGAGACAATTGATGTTGAGAGATATCAATGAGCAGCGTTTGTTAATGCCTGTTATTTTGTTGTTGTAGTGGGGTGTGAGAGAGAGAGAGAGAGAGAGAGAGAGAGAGGGAGGGAAGGAGAGGGAGAGAGAGCATCAGTGGTCTTTTAGAGTCTGTAGACCATCTGCCCAGGTCTTTCTAGATTTTAGAGTCTCCTTTGAGAAGTCAGATGTTCTTCTATAGCTCTGCCTTCATATGTTACGTGGTCTTTTCCCCTTGCATCTCTTAATAGTCTTTCCTTGTTCTACAAGTTTCATACTTTGGTCATTATTTGCTGAGGGGAATTTCTCTTCTGGGTGTTCTGTATGATTCTTGCACTTTGATAGGCATCTCCTTCTTTAGGTTATGGAAATTTTCTTTTATGATCGTGTTGGAAATATTTTCTGTGCCTTTGACCTACCTTTCTTCTCCTTCCTCTATTCTTATTATTAATTGATTTGGTCTTTTCATACTGTCCTGGATGTTTTGCAGCAGAATTTTTTTTTTTAGAATTAATATTTTCTTTGACAGAGATATCCATTTCTTCTACCATGTCTTCAATGCCCAAGATTCTCTCTTCCACCTCTGTTAGTGTAACTTTATATAGTTGTGTTAGTTTCACACTTTCTTAACACAGGTATCATCCAATTAATTATGACTCTATTATATTATTTGTTAAACAGGCTGTTCACAACACAAAAATTGAGCAATTATTATTCTATTCTTAACCCCCTAAGCTAATCTGGCTTCCGCCCTCATCATAAATCCCAGAGATACTTGTACTTTGTGGCTTTCCTGCTTCAGCTGAATTTCTCCTGGCCTCTCCTGCCTCTGCCTACTATGGAATCCCCCTACTTCCTCTCTTTAGCTTCTCCTCTTCAGGAGGTCAGAAAGTCCAGCCTTATTCTCTCCCCTGTTCAGTGATTGGCTGTAAATTGCTTTATTGGCATATCAGTGGACAGTTGTGGCACAGAGTTTACATAACATTCAGAGAGGAAATTCTAACTACGAGGATTGCAACCTGATATGGGGAGTACAGAAATCAGCATTTGAATTACACAGTAACCTTATGCCTACACATATCTTGTATTCTGTGGGTGAGGCTTGTTTCTGAGTTTCCTCTTCTGATTCTTAAATTTTTCATTTCCAGAGTTCCCACAGTTTGGGCTTTCTATTTTTCTTGATTCTATTTTTACTTTCAGTTCTTGAACTTTTTTTTTTTTTAAATTTCCTTTCACTGTCTGTGTTTTCCTTGATTTCCTTAAGTAATTTATTCATTTTCTCTTTAAGGACCTCTATCATCTTCATAAAGGCCATTTTAAGGTCGTTTCTTGTGGTTCAGCTGTGTTGCAATGCCCAACATCTACTGTAGCAGGACTGCTTGGGGTCCAGTGGAGACATTTTTGTCTGACTGTTATTGGTTGTGCTTTTATGCTGGCATCTAGGCATCTGAGTTTGGGAAGATTATAATTCTAGGTGCAGGTATCTGGTCTTGTCTTTGTTGGGTGGGTGTTTTGTTCCTTGGTTTTGTTGCCATTTCTGGTTTTTTGGAGAAAGTTGTGGCTGTATGTTGCCTGGTATGGAACTCTTCTGGGATCCTGGTAGATGGGGCCACTGGGGTACCACACAAAATGTATTCCTAGGTGTTGGGAGCTGACACTCAGGAATGGGATGGGCTAGAAGGGATGGTCTGAGAAGGTCTACAGAAGAGAGTAGGGCAGGGTGTTTCACCAGGAACTGCTTAGTCTCCTGAGGGTAGAGCGTGATGAGAAGCCATAACAGGCAGTCTGCTACAGAGTTGGGGTGAAACTGGGGGATTGGATTTAGAGGAGAAGAGGGAGAGTGAAGATCTGAAACTCCTCTACCTGTTTTGCTGGCCTACTTGCTTCTCTGGCAGGCTTAGCTGATATGTTCCCAGAGAAAGCCTCCTGGAGCTGGAGGCTTGGATAACAGGATGACTGGGGAGGAAGGTTAGAGGAGAAAATATGAGCGATCCACTGGAGATGGAGCAGAGAGGAGGAGGAGGAGGCTGTAGCAGGTGGTTTGCTACAGAGATGGGGAAAAGACTGGGAGGTTGAATTTGGAGGAGAGGAGGGAGGTGAAGATCTGTTAAGCTATATGTCTTCCTAGCCCCAGGAGCCTGTGGCTTCCCAGGCAGTGCCTGTTGGAGTGCGGCCCTCCATCTTATACTTTAGAGGCAGCGCTTTCCACCGAACACAGAGCACATCTTTTTGTCTAGGGCGGGTAGCCAGTGAATTTCTAGGAAACACTTGTCTCTGTCCCTGCAGCACTGGCTTTACATACTCACACCACAGCACCGCGACTTTATGTGGTAGCTAGTACCTGAAGTCACATCTTCCTGCTTACAAGGAAAGCAAGCTACATCCTGAGCCTGGCTTGTGTGTTTCTATGTCTTTAAGAGATTTGGGAACTGAGTTCGGTTATGTTGTGGCTTGAGATCCAAACAACAAGAGAGGCAAATAAGTTGATCATGGTCTACCTCAGTAATGGCTCTTTTCATAAAGGATGGTCTCAAAGTTCCTCAGAGCTCCAGCTGGCTCTGATGGTCCAATGTCAGTGGAAAGTTTTGCAGTTGTTAGCTCTAGCTGTGGCCTAAGGCAAGCCATTTAACCTGTTAGTGTCTGGATTTCCTCATCTGTGAGCCACGGGTAATAATACTTCCCTACATCCCAGGTGTGTCGGGGGCATTAATTAATGTTTGTCTATTGCTTGGGGATCTGAGATGAAAGGCTAACGCCGTGACTGCCGGTTTGCTGCAGGCAAGACTAGATTATAGTCCTCCAGATGGGCTGCATATGGGAAGTGGTTTTAGCAGAAGATTTTTCCAAATGAAATGCAGGCTTTAAGGTTTGGGGCCACTTCAAAAGGAAAGGAAAGGTGCTTGCAGAACTTCATCTTCTCTTCCAGCTTCAGTGGTCTCAGGTTTTGCATACCATGGAGTCAGGAACCAACATTCTAGTACTAGATCCTAACTCACCCAGCAAGGGACATTCCACTTCTTCCCCTTTTGCCAGCGCTCTCCCAGCTTCATAGAACAGCAACGATTATATTAACAAAATGAAGTTTATTGTTAAATTGTTACAGAAAACTCTCAGTTCCTTATGAGGACTACCTAGCATGTGGGGCCCATTGAGTGACTATCCGGTATAAAGAGAATAAACAGTGATCGTTTTAACCACATCTGGAGAGGCCAAGTAGGCAAGAGGTTTCAGTCTTTGCTATTTGCTTCAATGCTTCCGACCGCTCAACCTCCCTGCATCCTAGCCCCAATCCCACCATCTCTCATGTATTATTTAAAAAATAGCTTTTACGCTAAAAAGCACTAGTGTGTTCTTGAAAGCGTTTAAAGAACACTTTGGGGAAGAACTTCTGGGCAAGTAGACATCAGAGGGAGTGGGTACATTCCAGCTTGGGAGGAGGAGGAGGGTGGGAACCGCCTCTTTGAGTGCTAGAAAAAATTTTTGATTTCTTCAACACTGGCAAAATTAATTCAATTTGAACAATTCTCAATCAGAAGACAGATATAACCTATGTCTAAGAACAGCCGTATTCTATAAATACAGAAGGAAGCACATGATCAGCCTAGATAATACAAGAAGTAGGGTGAGTCTTGTTAGTGGTTAAATACAGGGTGCTGAAGATCTATGAGAAATAATTGCCAGCACATCCAGTCAGGGATGACAGCCAAGATTCTGCATTTGATTTTCATTCACTCACGCTTACCGAGTGACTTCTCAGTGTCAGAAGAGTATTCTGGACCTTGAGGAATAGGCCATGCAGCAGGGTCTCTATTTTTGCAGGGCTTATGTTTCCATGTCAGAAGGCAGGAACGTGCAAAGAAACATCTGCAAAATTGGAGAGCAAAGATGAGGTGACATAACAGAGAGTTTGAGGGTGACTTAGTTTGAGTATCCACAAAGCCCTGTCTGGGAGATGACTCTAAGCTGTTCAGGCCCGCAGTGAGAGCACAGTGTGAGACTTAGTGTTAAAAACGTGACTGTTAAAATGCAGCAGCTTCCTTCAGTGGGTATGGGATACAGGCTGAGTTTCTAGCATATTCTTTAACGAGGTGCTCAGTTGTCTGTTTCTCTACTTGTGTGTATGCATATATTTGTGCATATGTGTTTGTGTGTATATGGGGGCATGCACATAAGTGTGCAGATATGCAGGCATGTGTGTGTGTATGGCAGTCAGAAGGTGACATCAGGTGTCTTTCTGAGTCACTTTCCACCTTACGCTTTGAGTGAAGGCTTCTCACTTGAATCCAGAGCTTGCCAATTCAGCTAGTCTACTTAGCCAGTTCTCTGCCTGCCTGGATTTTATGTGGCTGCTGAGGATCCAAACTTTGGCACTCATTCTTGCACAGTAAATGTTATCACTGAACCATATCCCCAGTCTTCATTGCTTCTTCTTTAATGTAGATATATCTGTATTTGGCTGCTTATATGGGAAAGTAAACTATGGCTGGAACATACAGCTAGGAGAGCCTGAGTGTTCTCCATGAAGAACTGAGGTTGGTCGGCTCTGGATCTTGCAACATTTTTAAAGTTCGTTGTACAGTATATATTTCAGTTTTCTCACTTGGGAGTGGAGGGGAAGAGGTCCTCTTCAGCTCTAATTGTGAAAACAAATCACGAATCAATTGTTGCACATTTTGTCTTCAGAAATCAGTGATCTTATAAAAAGATTTTAAAATTTGATCAGTGTATCTATTAGTACAATTTAGTACAATTAGTCAGAGAGCATGGTTCAGAAGTTAGATGAGATGAATGTTTTAAAATATCACACTAAAAAGAATGCTTTAAAAGATGTGCAGTTGAGAACTTTCAAAACCTTAGAAAAGTTTTAAATAATCAGTATTACTATAATATTTGTAGTTTCTTTGCTTTGGGATTTTTCTTGTTTTTACAAACTGATGGGAAGGAATACTTATAGAATGTCTTACAATTTATGTGCTGAGAATTCAATTTATAGCAAAATTTGGGCTGTTAAAAAAGCAAATTTAAGATAAGTTAATTTAGAAAGAATAATTTTTTAATATTCTAGACTCTTTGTAAGGAATTAAGCCCTCTCTTTTTAAAATATTGGGCATTTAAAACACAACTTCACGAGAAAATAAAATCTCGCATCATTTTGTGCCTCTTAGTTAATAACACAACCCTGACAGTGTTGTCTTCTCTAATGCTCAACGGTTTTCAAAAGTGTTTCAAACAGCTATGGGTTCCTTGTATCCGCTTTGGAAGTCAGGTGGACCGAACTACTGTCCACACTTCTTCGTAAGGGAGGAGAGGCTTGGGAGTTGGGATTTTTCTGAAATTGTGTGACTGGAGACTTAAGCTGGACCCAGGATCCTGACTCCTGTGTAGAACTGGAACTTCCAAAAAAGGGCACGCAGGTACCCAGGTGTTCCCTTTCTTGTGTCACTGCTTGTTTCTAAAACATGACCCCAAAGAAGTTCCAAGGACTTCAGAAGAGTTTGAGGCTACTGTCACATGTCTGAGTTTTGGAACAAATTTGGACAGCCACAGTGATTATATCACTGTGCCCTTCTACTGAGCCCCTGCTCCATGTGTGCTGGGCGTCTGTCTGGCATGGCGGTGACACTTGTGGATGGCTTTTGTCTACTGCAATGGTGAGACCATAGTTGTCTTGGCGTATAAACTTTGCTTTAGAAAACCTTGGGGAGGGGTGGCTAATCTCATTGACTCATTCTGAGTTCATGTATTATCACGTTACAAATAATGTAAAACTCAGGTAAGATCCTTCTAAATATTATTTATTCATTATTGTGTGTATGTTCATGTGTGTATGTGGGTGCAGGGGCATGTAAGTGTGGAAATCAGAGGACAATTCTCAGGAATGGTTTCACTCTTGTTCTCTTGTGGGTCCCAGGGATGCATGTTAGCACCTCTCTCCGATCGAGCCATCTTACTAGTCCAGACAAGACTCCTTTAAACATTAAAAATTTTCTTGGAGTATGAACTTTTAAAGCTTAAATTTCAGGCATTTGATTATATTTTGCCTAACATCAGTCAATAAAACATATGTTTAGAGAAATGTGGAACAGAACAGATGGTTTTCTGCCCCTTTCTGGACCTTGCCTTCTACTGTGGGCAGAAAATACTAAGCCTTTGAGTTAGAATGTGCTTCAACAATCATATAAAAACGTATTTTTCTGTATCACTTTGATACACTGTTGTAGGATCTGTTAAATACATCTATAGGTCGTAGAAACTGTGGGGGAGGAATCTACTTGAAAGTGGTGGAGAAAAGATGGATGAAACTTGAGGGAAAGAAAGAGTTGAGTTCAGGGAGAAGAACCAGGCACAATTTTGTTAGAAATGTTACCCTTTTCATCAATAAATTAAAATAAGGTGGTGTTTTAGGGTGAGTCATAAGATAGATGTTGCATTAACGGGCACCCGAGTCAACAGACACAAACCGAGACAGCCAAGCATGGAAAGGCGACCACAGAGCATTTGTTCCACCCGCCTTTTATCTTTTACACCTGTGTTTGAATTCATCCAAACCTGTGTAAATCCTTTATACAGCTGTCGAAACTGCACCTGAGGAAAGGCTGAAGTCGTCTCAGACCAGCTAACATTTCATCATCTTGAATACTTAAACCCAAACAGGTTTAAACACTTTGCCAAACCCAAGGATAATGGGCTCCCCATTGATCTCTGCTCTGTTCAAATGCTCAGCTGTGTGCCAAAAGCGTACTCAGCAGGCTGCTTTGCACAGCCTCCAACAAGTTTTAGCTGCAAACTCAAACACGAAGTTTTAAGGACAGCAAGTCCCCTTTTAAAGAGACACAAAAAGACATCCTTTGATATTTGTAATTAAGTAAAGAACAGTTGGCCATCAAGCAAGTCAATCCATTTAAGTTATTTTTCTTTTCTTGTGCAAGTAGTTAACTTTAGTGTATTTCTGAGAAGAGTTAATGAAGTTTATGGTATTTTACTGGACTGTTTACGATGTCCATTTTAACTCCGTAATTTTGTCACTTTTAAATTGTGATCTCTGATTAAATTTTCTCTTAGAAGTTGCAAATGTTGGGCTAGAGAGATGGCTTATTAGTTAAGAACACTTGCTGTTCTTCCAGAAAATTCTTAGTTTCATTCCCAGCACCCACACGAGCTGATTCATGACTTCCTGTAATTCCTCCTCTCAGGGGTCTGATGCCCTCTTCTGTTTTCCAAAGGCACCTACATGCATATAGTATCCATACACAAAACAAAAACAAAACAAATTTTAAATCTTAAAAAAATTTGCAAATCTTAAAATTTAAAATGTGCATAGTTTCATGGTTTGGATCCGATTTTCATAATTTAGTGAATTAATTAAACACTTTCTACAGGATAATTTAGGTTGGAGGTACCAGAAATGCGTTGAATGTAATATGGCTTTCAAGGCACTGTAAAGAGCACTAGCCCCCCAAATACATTCATATTCTAGTCCCTAGAACCTGAGAATATGCTAAATGGTAAAGGAAAATGAAAATGACTAGTCAGTTGGACTTGCGATGGAGAGTCTTTTAGATTATGTGTGGGACAGCACAATTGTAAAGCTGGAAAAAATAGTCAGAAGAGAAAGTTGAACAATGTGTGAGAGACTTGAGGATGCCCCAGTCCTGGCTGCCCTTTCTAGTAGCTTGGGAAGGCTGCAGGTAACGCACTTTTTCCTCCCATTTCCAAAGGAAACTCAGCTCTGTTAACACCAGCTTTTAAGCCCAGGAAGATCTATACTGAACTGCTAGCTCATAGAACTCAAAAACAACAAAAGATCTTCACCACATCCAACAGAAGGCTAATATCCAAAATTTATAAAGAACTCAAGAAATTAAACACCAAGAAAACAAATAATCCAATCAAAAAATGGGGAACAGAGCTAAACCGAGAATTCACAAAAGAGGAATCTCTAAAGGCCGAGAGACACTTGAAGAAATGCTCAGCATCTTTAACCATCAGAGAAATGCAAGTCAAATGCATCTCACACCTGTCAGAATGGCTAAGATCAAAAGCTCAAATGACAGCACATGCTGGCGAGGTTGTAGAGAAAGGGAACATTCCTCCATTGTTGGTGGGAGTGCAAACTTGTACAACCACTATGGAGGTCAGTCTAGCGATATCTTAGAAAACTTGGAATAGCTGTATCTCTACCACTCTTGGGTATGCATCCAAGTGATTCCTCACCAGACTACAAGGACATATCCTCATCTATGTTCATAGAAGCTTTATTTGTAATAGCTAGAAACTGGAAACAACCCAGATGTCCCTCAATCGATGAATGGATACAAAAAGCTGTGGTACATTTATACAATGGAATACTACTCAGCTATCAGAAACAAGGAAATCATGCAATTTGCTGCCAAATGCATGGCACTAGAAAAGCTCATCCTGAGTGAGCTAATCCAGACCCAGAAAGATGCACATGGCATCTTTTAACTTATAACTGGATTTTAATCATATAGTAAAGGATAATTATCCTACAACCAACAGACTGAAAGGAACAGGAACATAAACTTTGTTACCTGTTAGTGGGACACTTTGCCCTAGTGGAGTCGCCATGTATGCCCCCAGTGCAAGAGGAAGCTCTTAGCCCTCATATGGCTGCTGAACTGAACAAGGCTGATATGTAGGGCACCCCACACCGGAGAAGTAGGGTAGGTGGGAGAAGAGGGAGAGGGTGGGAGGGTGAGAAGGTGGGCTCGTGAGGGGTGGAGGGAGGGGACTGTGATGGAGATGTAAATTGAAGTAATAAACATAAAAGAAGAACAACTTTGCAAATGTGTGCATTAACCTTATCGTAAAACCTGCACAGTCCAGGAAACTGCATTGGAAAATGCCCTACATTCTTTTCCTTACAAATCCTCTTCCCAAAGCAACACCTTCCCAACTTGGTGCATATTCCTCTAGATTGTCTAAATACATTACAGTAAGTAGTTCTGTTGGTGTGGTTGTGTCCCTGGAGAAAGCCTACAGCATCTCTTGACAGGAACTTCCAGCTACTTTTAGACAGTGCTGTTATCACAACCTGAGTTGGCATGGATGGTGCCTGTCCTCTCATGTATTTGGGTGAGTGACTGAGGCAGCCAGAGGGAGGCTAGATGACTCAGATAAAAATAAGATATTCTTCGTTAGGTAGAAGTCTTCACTGGGGAACCAAGAACCATAACAAGTAATGTCTTGGACCCTGAGAGACATACTTTCTTGAAAGTAATGTGTTTTCCTTGCAAAACTTTGTTGAGGTTATGTTATTGAGAACTGAACTGACACAAGTGTGGTGAAGTTTGCTTAATGACATACTGCAGCTGCAAATTTTAAGCCGTACAGAAGATTTAAAGTCCAATTCTTGTTATAATTTTATTTATTTATTTATATTCAAGATAGGGTCTCTATATAACTTTGGCTGCACTGAAACTCAATTTGTAGACCAGGCTGGCCTTGAACTCACAGAGATCCACCTGCCTCTGCCTCCCGAGTGCTGAGATTAATGGTGTACACCACCATACATACCCTTCTTGTTATAATTTTTTAAATAATTTAAAAATTATGAAAATGCATATGAATTTAGTTTTTGTTATACACTTGTGTGGTGGGTGAATGAGGCTGTCTGCTGTTTCTTCATCTGGATTCTCACAGATGGCTCATGGATGCAAGAACTCTGTAACATAAATTCAGTACGATGTAAACCTACAGAAAAATGCATGACTGCATGCAATTACTAATAAATCACAACTGCAGCCCTAACAGAAATGTTGCAATTCCATTGCTCCTTATAATATTATAATGTTTTATCAGTCTTTAAATACTTCACAGTTCAAAAGTGAAAGCTGGTATCTTTGGGGTTAGGATTCACTCTGGGTATGGAATAAATACACTTAATTTACTGTGATTCTGTTTTCTGCTTTCTGGCTCATATTACCAAAAGTTAGAAGGTATGTTTTCTTGGTAAACATGGTACTGAGAATACGTGAAATGTAAAAGTTGATTCTGAAAAACAAAACAAAACAAAACAAAACAAAAAACATAGCACTTGCCAATACCATCAGAAATAAAAGTAGAAATTCCACACAGCACAATGTCTGTGAACAAAACCACGGGAGTCTGAGTGTCATTTTGGTTCCTTGGTGCCCGCTGAGAGTCACCATGACACAGATAAATGTTGGCTATCTTCAGGTCTGGTTCCACTAGTAGGTGTTATTTCTCAGGCTCCTGCTAAGGACTGAATTGAACTCTATCTTTTCATTGCCACTCAGCTGCATGTTTCCTGCTTTTTCTTAGGAGGATCTCTTTCTTAAGGAAGAGATGGATTTCCCTGGGTTTGGTAGCAAAAATTCCACAATGGCCCTTTGCATGAGCTTGATGCAGCAAGAACTGTCTGTAAATAGCTACAGAGAGTTTCCACTGCTGCGGACCTTGATACTCACTTTACTGAGGAGATAATACCAAGGCCCATTGGAAGTGGTACTGGGAGGAAGTTGGGAGTTACAGGGTAAAAGGGTATAATTTACATTGGGTATAATAAGATATAATAGTCAAGAGACAAATTGATTCAAGAAGGGTATCTGGTGTTCAGTCATGAATTTGGGAGCCTGAAGAAGGAGCAGGGCTAGGGTTCATCTGGACCCAGGCCTGGAGAAATTAAGAAAATGTGAGTCTGGATGAAAGGAAACAACCTTCAATCACGATGTCAGCATATGTCATTTCTTATCATTCAGGAGCAGCCTTACTCTCTGATAGCTTATGAGGGACACCAAGTGAGAACTCTGATTCAGTTTGGCTAATTGCTGTCCTCCCCTTCAGCTTTCGCCATCAGAGAATGCTAAAGCTGCTCTTCCTGTTTCCTGTTTCCTTCTTGCTTCCTGTTCTGTGAGGGAGCCTGCTTCCTTATACAACCTGTTGGTGGAACTTGATTCCAGGAGCACCAGTGAGTCCAGCTGGTAGTTTTCCCAACATCCAAACTAGCTTCTTCCACTCACCCCCATCTTCTGAAGAAACCACCTTAGCTGAGGTGTTCTTTTGTTTAAAGTTCTATGTTTTTCAGCTCTGTGAAGGCTTCAGTCCTATGTTTCGGTAATTCTCCCATCTTCTCTGTATTTCAGACACTTTAGGAGTGGCAGATGCTCTTGGAATTCTTACATTTTAATGCTCCTCCTTTGCGTTCTCTGTTCTTCTGTATTTGATCAGTAGTTGTTTATAGTGAAGTACTTTGCTCTGTTTTATGTGTCTTGATTGATGCAAGCTGTCATGGGTGGTGGACCTGTGAGGGCAAGAGGTACACCCGACGGACTTCAGGTGAGAAGGAACCAACAGGGCTTGATAGTGATGGATGTAAAGTGAGGAGAGAGGGAGTGTAGCGAGAAGGACAGCTGGGATAGTCATGATACTATGGACAGTTGGTGACTGTGGGTAAAGACATGCACATAAAGACATTCCAAAGGCCTCTGGAAAGAAACCTAATTAAGTGAGAACTAGAGGGGTATCTCTCTGTGAGGATGGAGACTGGCCTAGTTCTCTGAGGATGTGAGGATAGAGGGAGAGAGCTGTCATATAATTTAATGCAAAGTATATTGTGGGAGCTTCTGTCCATAGCAAACAAAGGTTGCCTTTTTTTTTTTTTTAACTATACCGCAAGGGTTACGAACAATGAGAACTCCAGGGTTACTCTTTTAATGAGAAGACTATATTAGTGATTGTTCACATAACCAAATTTCACTTCTGGTGGAGTCAGTTGAAGGCCTTTGTCAATGAACAATATTGCCTTTAAATTTTTAAAGATGTAAGCAGGTGAGCAAACTACACAAATGGACACATTATGTGAGCGATAGACTATGAAGCTTGTTGTCATCAAATAAAACACATAGCAAAGCTCACATGACAATATATAATAATAGTCATAATTAAGCTACACTGTAATTAGACATAGGTGGTAAGCAGGTCCTAGTAAATATCGTAATTTGTATTGATAAAAATAAAATTGAGTTTTATACTATAGTTTCTGCCTTCTAACTTCTTTATTTACAACGAAGCTATAACAGATTTTACTCTCTTGTGCCATTATTTAAAATTCCCTGAAACTGAGATGAAATCTTTCTCCATGCTGGGTAGCTTTTATAGCACTGAAAGGTGATTCTGGGGGAAAAAGACATCAACAGTTTTATGAACCCTGTGAGCTATAAGGTTATCAGGCAAGATACAACCACTGGTGCTACCGTGGCATGACTATTATGGGGGTAATCAACCACTCTCTGTTTGTGTTTGGGGTCTTCTCCATCCTTCTCCAAGGATGCAATTTATCCTTGATATTACAAATTCAGTTAAAAACCCATGCCTGGGAGGTGCTAGGCTCTAAGTGAGGGGTTAATAACCTAAAAGCCTCAGGTGAACTGAGAATCTTTAAACAGGAAAGTTGACACATTAATTAATAACAGATTTTTTAGGATGTTAGGATCTGGGAACCTTCTAATAAGTAGATTGACATACGTTTGGAATTTACAACTCTGATACTACAGGAGAATGGATCTGCAGATGGAATCTTCCACTGTCGAAGTTCCCGTTTCTGTCCTATAAAACTCAAGTACCTTGAACCTAAGCTTCTTCTCCACTTATAGGGAGAGACTGCTGTCCTTCATTGTTCCAGTTAAAGGACAATCTGATCCTGCTCCTGTAGCCATCAGTCTCTTTCATTTCCATGTTGCCTCCATCAATTTCAATCTAACACTAAGAGGGAATTTACTAGTTATTTAGCTAAATGGACAATAATCAAATCACCTTCTAAATATGTATGTTTACTCCATAGATAAATGCTACTCTCACCCTTAATCAAAGAATTCTTTCTTTGTAGTGAGGGGTAGTGAGTAATCTGAATGAAAATGGACCTAAAGGTCCAACAGGAAGGGAGTATGGGGGGGGGGAGGCGGTCTGCTCCTTCTCACTGAGCTGTTGGCTACAGATAGATTCTGGGAAAGGAAGTCATTGTCATCAGTTATGTACCACTGGGAGCTTACCAGGCTACAGTGGATGGCTCCAAGCCCATCATCACACAGATGGCCCTGAATAAAATCACTGAGTCACAAAAGAAAGCATAAAGACATGAACATAAAAAGGGACTTATAAAAAGGATAGAGATGTCATTAAAGGTGTGAAGAAGCTTAAAGAGGGTGAAGGAATGAGAGTAATAAGAATGCATTGCATGCATGAATGAAATTGAAAATAAATTTAATTCATAATAAATTCATTTATCTAGCATGGATTGAATTTTCATTATATTCCAAATATCGTTCTAGGCTTTGAGGGTTATGAACATGAGCAGAATTGACTCTTAAGTTGAGAAGTTTATGTGTATACTCTAGTCTGAACCACACACATGCTATAGCATGCTTCTCATACTCTGCTGCACAATGGGCCCATTTCTTGTGTTGTGTGCTGTCCTTGATTTAAAAATTGACTCTTCTGGTAATCTTTCTTCTTCAGTTGAAGACTTCACCTCTCCATTTGGACACATCTGCCTTCATCTAGTCCTCTTCTGGAACCCAGTGCTTCCCAGCTACATTTCCAATCCTCAGCTTCCCCAGTGATGAGGATCTTAATCCTAGAGATCTCTGGCTTGTGACTCTGTTTTGACTTTGCTTAGAAGAACCAACAGACACATGGCAGGGTGGATGGCACAGAGGGTAGACCACGGGAGGAAGGGGCTTTTCCTCTTACAAACAAACACCGTCCCACAGGTAGAAAGATGTTTAAGAGACAAGAAGGAAAAACATATTTTTTTCAAGGGCCTTAGAAGCCCATCTTCCTTGAAGATCACCTATAATGAATCATGCAGGGCCCGTGCCTTAGGCAGTTTGTTGCTGGATTCCTTTACTTCTTGGTATATAGAAGGGGTCTGCTTCTCTACCATCTTGAAGAAAACATGACCATGTGGACAGTTCACACTTGAATCTAAGCCTTGCTGCTTGCTAGCTTTGTGATGGCCAGTTTCCTCAAGGCAACAATAGAGACTATGCAGCGTAGCCCTCTCACTGCTCTCCTTTTGTGTAGAAAAGGAGAAACTGACCCTTCTCCTAACTCCAGCTGCAGACATAAGCCCAGGTTTGCCTCAACCAAGCATTGTACCACGACAATTTGCCTTGAAGATGGTGTCAGGGCTGTGTAGTTAATTTATGCTTCAGTAGGCATGGTGGGAAGAGTTGTTTTTGTTTATATGTTTTGCTATAATATATGTCCCCTGACTAGGAATGAAAAAGTATGTAGGCCTGATTATTCCTCATAGCATCTTTAAAAATTGTGAGGTGGCTAACTTGATGGTAAGCCCAACATGCAGAGAAGAGTTGAGCTGAAGGAACCCTAGAAAAGTAGAATTGAGAGTTCTGGGCAAGCTATGCCAGGAGTCCAAGACACCCTTGGACTTTGCAGGAGGAGGAGGAGCAAGAGTCTCCCTCACTTAGGAAGCCAGTTTGAATGATGAGTTGTTACTAAAATCCTGCCAATTTGTATATTTGCTTCTTGGGTGGTTAAGAGATTAAATGAGCTCACATGAATAAATTTCTTGTAGTATCTGGTGTGTTGTAAGAGCGTCACCACCATGACAGTGTAAATATTGCCTTACAGTGGGGGAGAGAGAGGAGGGTACAAAGAATGACACCTAATCAAGTTGGAGGCGTAGGTTGGGGAAGGCTTTGGGGGTAGATAATAGGAGTTAAGACTAGGGACAATCACGTAAAACTTCCATTTCACCAACCCCTAAGGCTAATTACTAATTATTTACTATTTAATTGGTAACTACAGCTATCAATTATGTTAAGAAATAAAAAGGCTTACAAATATGCAATGTCATATATTCTATAATTTAGAGTCATGACTCAGAGGGAGACACAGATTTGCTTGTCAGTTCAGCGGGCTCCATATGTCAAGGTATTCTAAAGAATGGAATGTGCCAGTGGCTTTCAAAATTTGTCAGTAGTTGAATGAGTAGGAAAGCAGAGTTTTACAAACAACAACCCTGAAGAAAAATTGGTTGAGATCATAGTGTTGCCACAGTGTTCAGCTGAGTGGGAGTGACTGAGCAGAAACCTACCTTTCAGAGACCTGGAGGTGATGGGGGCTTCAGGCCCATCTGGGGATTCCAGGGATTGCAGCCTCAAGCTAGAGTGCTATTGATGGCCCCAAGAAAGAGGGAAACAATGAAGGGGAACACAGAGAGATAATGAGCCCCTCTTTTGACATGTTTAGTTTTAGGAGGTGGTGGGACACCCAAGTAGAGATATTCCGTAGACCGAAAGAAACACCAGACCGAAAAGAGGGTGAGAGGTCAAGGCTGGGGTTGGAGACTTGAAAATCATCTGCATTCAGGTGGCAATTGAAGCCATCTGATGGAGCTTCCAGGAGATGCTGTCGAGGGAGAAATCCATGGCTTCAAACTTCTCGCTGCAAGGGAGACCAGAGCAAGGGAGAAGGGCTCTTGCAAGGAGGCTTAGGGAGGAGCTAAAGAGGGAGGGACAAGGAAATCTTCAAAGAGGGGGCTTGTGGTAGAAGAGGAGGAGACAGGGGAAACTCATAAAATAGCTCTGAAAAGTTGGAAAAGCCATAAAGAACAATTAGGCAATTTGATGTTTCCATCACTTAACAGGCATCCCTCTGAAGGGAACAAAGGTCATTTATCCTTCAAAGAGTCAAAGAATCACTGATATAAGATGAGCAGTTTTGGAGAGGCTGAATCCTCCGCTGTCTTCTTTTTTTTTTCCACTCAGGAATGACATAATAGTTACTGTTTTGGGGATGTATGAGGCTAATTAGCATTCTTAGAAGAAGAAATAAATAAATAAGAAGTTCTCCCTTGTTATAATGGCATGGAGATCTGCGTCATAACTTCCCTTAAAAGCCAGCTCTTGCAAGGTACAGGAAAGAATTTGGTTCCCTGGGATAAGCAATACCTCAGGAATCTAAACATTAAGGGAAAAAAAATCAAAGTAATTGAGAAAATATTTTCTTATTAATGTCAGTGTCCAATGATGCTACTGAAATTAGCAATGTGACATGGTTGTAGAAAATGTGGTGGGGTTATAACTTGCAGACAATTTCTATAATAACAAATAATAATGATGACGATGATGATGAAGAGTTGTCTTATGACAGAAGTCGACATGGAGTCACATTTTTGTACACTGGTATATGTTAGTATTGCCAGGTGTGATAACCTACTAATACATTCAGTTCATAGAAGGGATTTCATTATGCCTGGGAATCATGCTCCTCTAATAGCTTAGCAAATCCCTTTAAGTAAGATGCACAATAATAACTGTTAGAGGATACAATTATTCCTCCAGGACCTCCAGAGCTGCTGTGCTTCTTAAGATATGCCTGATGGGTAAGATAACTGTGATTAAATGCTTGCCTAGACATTAAAGCAGACTGTGCCCTACCCCAGATCTCCAGGTTAATGCTTACTTGACTCTCTCACCCTCCCAATGCCAACCAATTACTGTTTCAATATGGAGAAAGGCAGCCATATTTCCACAATGAATCCACATGGCTGGCTACAGCTGGATCTGGCTGCTTGAGGTAGGGTTGGGTTGGGGCCAAGGACAAATGGCTTCCTTACACATTAAAAGCATAAACTTGTGCTCTGAGGCATGAGGTTTGTTTTGCTCTAGATTTTGCATTCATAATTTAATATAGTGCTGATTTTCCAGGCCCCTTTAAAATTCCATTAATTGAGCTTGATTGAATTGTTATGAAATTTAGACTGTCTCACAGAGGCAAAGGAATAACACCACAAAATTAGAATGGTAAGGCCAGAGAAGGGGAAAGACTGGAAAAAATGAGTGGGGTGGGGGTGGAGGGTGGTTGGGAGAGGAAACAATTCTCTACTCTGGAAGGCTACAGTGAGCTTTATTGTGTTCCAGGAAGAGAGGGGAAAAGAAGGCGGGAGAGGAGTTTGATACTCACTGAGTACTCTTTATGATTTGATCTGGTATGTGCTAATTCATCCAACTCTCACAGTAATTCTTTATAGTATATATTATTGTTCTATTTACAGATAAATGGAGGCTCAGATTCACCTAATAACTTGTCCAAGGAAAAGGCAGTCATGACTGTAAACAAGACTCCTTCCTTCCTTTCCTTTCTTTCTTGTTCTCTCCCTTCCTTCCTTTCTCCCCTTTTGCCCCCACCAAAGTGGATTCCCCCCCACCCCCACCTTGGTACCTTAATGAATGGCTCACAGAAAAGAGTTTGGATTTCTTTCAGCCTTATGTAAATCGAACACTTATTTAATCACATGTATGCTAATCAATCCTTCAACTGCCTCAGAAGTACAAGTTGCCCTCCACACAGGTTGCTATGGTTCTCCAGAGGTCCTGGGCATCTGGGGATTTATACAGCAGTCTGCTTTCATATTAAACTGCATGGTGGGTTAGTTTCCTTCTTTGTTATTAGAGAAAAGTACCTGGCAGAAGCAATCTCAGGAGCAAAGGGTATATTTTAGCTCATGGTTTCAAAAGATTTCTGGCCTCTGTGGTAAAGGTGGTGAAGTGGGAACGAGCAGCAATTGCTTATTCACCTGGGTGTAAATGGAAACAGAGAGTTAGACCTCAGAACCATGAGTGGATGTAACTACCAAAGGCCCACCCCTAGTGGCCTAATTTTGCCAGCCAAACTCCACCTCGTAAAGACTCCAGAGCCTTAGAAACAGAACTGCAAATTTGTGGCCACGCATGGATGACATTTCAGATGCAAACCGTAACAGTGGGGAGGTGCCCACTTTTGTGTCTGTGGCCACCAGGAAGGGCTATCATTTCTGCTGGCAAGTTGCGCCTACACCCCAGGCCCTAGATAAGGACCTAGAGGGTTGGTCAGGCAGGAATGAGGAAGAATTCAGGGACAGGATGAGACCAGGCCGTACTTTCACAGTGAGGCCTGAGTCAGACTGGGGGTTATAGAGCAAAAGCTGCACGGATCACTTACCTCGGCCCATGGTATCTTAGTGTTAGTTGTAGCTAGGGGACTGGGGTTGGTCGCTTAACACAGAGACCCAGAGATGAGGCTGATCTAGATGGTCCCCCTCCCAAAGTGGCAGAGGTTTTAGAGAAATACAAAGACTTGGGAACGAGGAGAAAAATGAGTTGGAATCTGTGCATCTGCAGGTGTATGCAACTGTTTGCACATGTGTGGAGACCAGAGGAGAATGTCAGGCCCCTTATTTTATTACTTTCCACCTCAAGTTTTGAGGCAGGGTCTCTACTGAACCTGAAGCTTAATATTTAAGCCAATCTGAATGCCAGCAAGCTCCCAGGATCTGAGCCATCCCCTGCTTCAGCATCCCCTCTCCCAGCTCCAGAATTCTTATTTTAAGGAAAGAAGACATAAGCAGAAACAGTTGAGTAAGGTAGCACATGCTAATAATCTTAGCACACGGGATGTGGAGGCAGGAGGACTTGGAGGTCAAGATCATCTTTACAGAACAAGTTCAAGACCTGTCTGGGCTACATGAAACTCTGTCTCAAAATACCCAAATTCAAAACCAAAACTAAAACACCAAGTGCAACGGTATCGAAATTTCAATGGAGAGGGAGGAGTCAGGAGCCTCACACCAGCTACCATCAAGAAGAAAGACCTAGAAGATGAGTCCCAGGTTAGAAGGGACAGAATATGTCTGTAGTGGAGTTGGGAGAGGCTCCTCTGACACCCACCTGTTCTCTGCTGTATGCGTTCTCTCTGGCTGCCTGCTTAGAGATCGGGATTGGAGCTCAGCACAGAAGACAAGGAACCTGAACTTGCCTGCTCCATCACCAGGATTCCAGCACTAACTCTCAGTTCAGGAGGGTGGTTTTGTTCTCCCAGTAGGGTGGCTAGATAGAACATAGGATGCAGAGGTTAATTAGCAGCTTAACTAACTTGGAGTGTAAATGCATTCCAAATATTGCATAGGACATTCTTAAGCTAAAAAGTTAATAATGGGCTGGAGTGTTGGCTCAGCAGATAAGAGCATTTGCTGCTCTTCTAGAGGTCCTGAGTTCGATTCTCAACCCAGGCTCTCTGCAAAGCTCAACAAGTGCTTTTAACCATTGAGATATCTCTCCGGCCCCCATCACAATGAGGAAGGAGACATAAGTTAGAAAGAGGATTTAAAGCTAATTGTTTTTCTACTTCCAATTCTTTCATCTTTTTATTTTTTTTTTTAACTTCTGGTCATGGTAGCAGATAAGGGCATGAAGTATATTTGGTATTGAAAATATAAAATTCAATGCGAAACTTCACCGCTTCTCTTCCCAAAGCCTATTCTAGCTGTATGGAAGCTCATAGACTTTGTATAGGGACTTAGGTCTGGATAACTTTGGTATGTGATGCTTTTAGTAATTTGCAAGGTACTATTTTTGTAAAAAAAAAAAGTTTATAAAGTTAAAAAAAAAAGCAGCCAACAAAAAGTAAGAACATTATTAGCAATGCGAAGAGGATCAGGCCTCTCTTCTGAGTTTCTCGGACTGAATACTCTTCCCTGCCTTCCTATTTTCCACAGATGTGGAGGGTCTTTTAGTTTGGAGCCCATTGTTTCTGTTCCTCACTGAAAAGCAGCCCTGATTCGGTGTCAGAGCCTGCTGGCTAAGTCCAACAGTACCTGAGAGGGAAGGAGAACTAAGAAAAGGAGAGAGAGGAAAGATTCAGGAGGATAGATAATGAATACTGAAACCCCAAATTTATTATTCAGAGCATTTTTATACAGTTTCTGGCATGGGAAACAGAACAAGAAATCCTCCTCAGCCCATAATCCTGACATTCACACAGAAAGGCAATGTTATCAACATTCTCCTCACAAGGGCGAAAAACATTCAGTTTACAGCTCTGAGGCCACTCCTGAAGTCAGCAGACTCTTATCATATACTTGGTAGAACATCTTGTTTTGTCAACAAATGTCCAATATTCTGAGAGCCTCTACAAATGGCTCCCGACACGTTGGGAGGGCTCAAATCCAATGGCAGCCCCTACAGCAGTGCAGCACCTCATGCCTTAGTAGGATCCACAGACTGACTTGTGATCTCTGATTTACACAGCATGCCTAGGGTTGTGTGGTGGAACCAGCCCTTAGGAAGGCAACAGCACCTCCTCCTGCCCCTGCTAAATTCCTTTCTCTTTGCTCTCTTTGCTTTCAGGTTCCCCCTTGGATCTGCAGGTCACTTTTTATACTACCGTACGTGTGGAGTAAAAATCCTAGATGACATTAGTTTGCTACGATATCTTTCTGGAAATTGAAAAAATACAAAATTGCTCATTTATTTATGTTGTGTGTATGTGTGTGGGCACAGCACATGTGGAAGTCAGGGGACAACTTAAGGGGCTCAGGTCTGTCACCCCACTGTGTGGGACCCAGACACAGAACTTGGGACTTCAGGCTTGCTGGCAAACACTTCTGCTGCTCAGTCATCTTACCCTCGTTCTGGGCATTTTTGCTCGAACAAACCGGAAAGGCAGAAGAACCCGAGTCTGGGTCATCTTGAGGCACGGCGCATTCATCATGAAGCAGCGTAGCTTGTCGATTTTGCAGCACCTTTCCTGTTTTAGTTTTACTTATTTTTACCCTTCCTTCTAGGATGAATCTTTGGATTAAAAAATTTAGTCAGTTCGATTCTGGAGAGTTTTTAAGCTCAGTTTCTTTTCGGGTAATATAGAACGTAGTTTTAATCACCAAGGTTTTGCGTGTTTGCTGCTTTTTCTTTTTCTTCCTGTGATTAGTTCTGCTGGGACTAAAACCCAAGGTACTATACACGACAGGCGATTGTTAGACCATGTGTCATATCCCAGCCCCCAGTCGCTGATTGAAGAACAGATTGAGCTGTTTCGCAGACCACTTGAGTGTTTAGCTGCGCATTGATGGCTATCTGATGATGTCACAGTGCGAATTCTCAATGTGTGTGTAAGATTACCGTAGTTCTCCTAGTCTACCTCCCAGGTAAAGCTTTCTTCATTTATACTGGTTTTCCCTTGAGGGGTGGAGTGCTTAACCCCTGTCCTTTGCATATGTGGATGGAAGGTGTGTGCACATATGGGCAGAAAGCTACCTCATGGTCCTCTGTGTACTTACTACTAGAAATAAGCCGCATTGTAGGGGGAACATTAGCACACACAGATGGCTTACTTTGCATAGTCAAGTTTCATGGACTGTGAAAGCTTAATTCAATAGGTCTCAGTACACGGCTGCTACAAATTTTGAGCAAGAAAATTAAAACATTATAATTCTGGTATGACTTAATTAAGTGTAGGAGGAATCTGATTATTTTTTCCTTTGTGGTCACCTTATTAATCTGTTTTTACTTATTTTAGCTCTCTCCCCTCACTCACCCCACAGACTCACTTCTGTTTCATGTAAGTAGATCTCCATGCCACAAACCATGAAACAAAAAAAAGCTAAAGTTTCAATAAATTGACCTTGTATTTTTTATGCACTTATGTTAATCTAGTGCCATTCAAATGGTTTGTGTGTGTGTGTGTGTGTGTGTGTGTGTGTGTGTGTGTGTGCTTGATTTGTAAGAAAATCCCAAGTAAGTTTTCCTATTATAGATGTGGAGTGGGTACTTGGTCCCCCAGCCTCAGCATTCACTGGAATACCACTGAACTATGGAGTAATGACAACAGGAAGTGTTTGATTTTTTTAAAAAAGCTATTTCACATAGTCCTTTGTAGGGGATTCTGACCCCCATCGTTAAGACTATGTTCATTCCAATGGCGTTTGTCTTCTGTGTTTAGACATGAAAGTGAATGTCACTGTTGAATGGTAAACATGGAGGAATGACTATGTGACAGAAGTATGTAAAGTATCTTGTAATTCAGTAGGAGAGTCAAAGTAGGCTTCAGTTCTTTGCATTCTCAGGGACTCAGAAAGGATTAAAGCAACAATAGCTAGACCCTATACATGGGAGGAACTGAAGGGTAACATCCCTTGAACCTCAGAAGCTGGAGTGAAAGGACGTGGGCAATTAAGGTCTTTAGGAAACCTAATGGGGTCATTTGTGAAAGCCGTCTGCATGGAACTAGGCGAACTGTCATCTTGGAGATCAAGGGAGGTCACTGGCTTGAGAGGGGGTGGGATGATGAAAATGGGTGACTGGTTCCTGCCAAGTGTGCTGAAATAGTCTTGAATTTTGTCTGATGTTAGCTATTAAAAAAAAAAAGCAAAACAAAAAACAAAACAACACAAACAAAAAAACCGAACAGTGTCTGAAAGCTAAAGGTGCCGTGCCTTTGTAAAGTGAGCCTTCTTGATTTTCTACCTTGTATAATATATTCAAAGAGCCTAGATTTGTTTTTTTCTCCTGGCAGATTAATGAAGCACAATTGTTCATAAATAATTGAAGTTGGCCAATCACCAACTATTTATTAAATAGAAATGACGTTTCATGCTAACGACACATATAGAATACAAAAAGGGAACTTTCTTTTGTCAGCTTAAAATCTCATGGACATTCATATTATCTCAACTTATCAAACATCTGTGTGGGAGTGTTTGGTTAAGCATAGAGAGACTTCAAAGTGGGAAAAAAACAAAGTTACAATATTCAGCTCAAGAGCTGTGTACATTTTAGGTGGGACTGTGACAGAGGGACTGCAGTGTTTCTTCAAAGATTATAAATGATCTGAGAAATAAGACACACAAAGAGATGTGGAAGCAATTAGATAGAAGCAAGAATATTAAGCAGTTGCAGTTGGGGAGTGTTTTCAAATATTCAAAAGATTGTTTGCCAGAAAAATGGATTAGAGCTCCCTCCTGATGCAGGGCCAATGGGTAGGAGTTATAGAACAGTAATTAACTTCATACAGGAAATGCTTTTGATTTGACCTGGAAAGAATTTTTAATCATTGTTAGTATTATTATTTTTTAAATGTTAAACCTGATGAACTGGGGACCTGCAGCTGTAGAAGACTGTGATGAAGTAGCAGTGGGCTGATAATTTTTCCTTCATATTTTGCCAAGGGTTGAGAAGGATTGCACCATAGTACAGGTAACCTGTCATGAATAAATTGCCTGGGAATTATAATAGTTATGGGCAGTGATGAGTGCTTTCCTAGGATAGCAAAGTGGGGTTGAAGAGGAAATTTGAAGTGTGTGAAATAAAATCATCTATTGGAGTGCTGGGATTAGTAAGTGGGACTTCAGGTTGTTATTACTTTAATCTCTGAAACAAGTGCATGAGCATCTATAATATAATTTCTACAACATGGATGTAGCTCAGAGGACTTTGGAGTTTGAAACAAATTCTCCTATAAGAGAGTGGCTGCCTTGGAGATGGCTGTGAAACAAAAACCCTTAATGGGATGTGGAATGACCCATGCAGAGAATGAAGAAGGAAAAAGAGTCTAACAAGTTCTCCAAGCTATAATTCTGGTGAGTGAGAGATACTATTGACAGAGTCCAGAGAATGACAGGAGGGAGACACAGTATGTATGTTTTTGAGAGAGAGAAAGTAAAGGAGAGAAAGCCAGAGGAGACATGTGCAGATACAACCTTGCTTGTTCTTGGCAGGTACTCAAGAGTGAAGACATGGTGCTCTGTCAGAGCCTTGGAATTAGTACAGATGCAGAGGGATGCTTCTGGGGTAATGCTCTGCAAGGAGGATGGGAATGGCGAGGTAAGTTTCTGTGAGCCCCATGGTAATGGGTTCTTAGGTCTTTGACAGCTTTAGGGGTCATCTGTCATGGGAGAGGGTGGCATGGAGAAACGGAAGGTGCAGGAGGTTGTACTTTGAAATTGTATTATGGATGCTGATGCGCTTGTTTCAGAGATTAAAGTAATAACAACCTGAAGTCCCACTTACTGATCCCAACACTCCAATAGATGATTTTATTTCACACTGGGAACATCTCAAGAATCATTACTGTTGTGAATACTTTCATAAAAATTTTGACTCTCACTCACATGATTTTATAAAAGTCTTAACTTGGAAGCAGTGGGCAACACATCTCTATGCACTGTCTAATTACCCACTCTTCACACGGTCCTCTAGGTGTCCCAGGAGTAAAGAAATGACAGGTAAACAAAGGGCGGCCTTCATCTTTGTCATTCCCATCCATGGAGATTGAGTACATTATTTTCAACTGATTTACACAATAGTGAAACACACTGAGCAGAGGGAGCCAATAACACATAGATTTCGCTTAATTCCCATTCCTACAACATGGATGTAGCTCAGAGGACTTTGGAGTTTGAAACAAATTCTCCTATAAGAGAGTGGCTACCTTGGAGATGGCTGCATTAGTGGCAAACTAGCCACTGGGCAAGAAAAAAACCCTTGCTTCAACTGTAGACAGAATACTGTCTGAAATGGACAAAACTTGGAAGGTAAGTCAACAACCTAGATCTGCCAAGACAGGGTGGGAAAGTCCTTCATAATTCCTGCTTTACAATTAATGTCTGTCAGAGATACTGGGACAAAAAGCTGAAGATAGGTGCTCCAACATTATAGAGAGAAATTGGAGACTGTCCAGGCAGCCAGTTTTCTGTCATTTCTTAATTTTGGAAGTTGCTTGCTCTGCATTTCCTATTCATTCAGATACATTTATCCTTCTCAGGTCTAGATAGTTGTGTTGAAGACCAGATAGTTATAGTCTCACAGTTAAGTTTTAAGTTGTTTAGGAATTAAAAGGATGTTCTAGGACTCAGAAGATGTTTTTAAGTTGGTAATGCAAGGATGGAAACTGAGGTAGGTATAGAACATTAAATTCATCAAGATAAATAGATAATAGAATATTATTATTAGTTGCCAAATACATATAGACTGGACATTTGGAATGTATGTCATACCTTATAGTTTTCATAATTGTTTCCTAATTATTCTTATTGTTTTGTATTGTATTTATTGTTATAAGAAAAAGAACCTTTTTTTTTGGACTAAAAGTGGGAGATGTTAAGGAAGAAGATGTAATAATAAAAAAAAGAAGCCCCGGAATAAACCTATTAGAAATAAAATAATAATAATAAAAACAAAGTCTTAAAAAATAACTAAATCTACATGTTTGAAAAAGGAAGAGATAGCAGCTACACTTTAATTCATATTACTTGGGATCCGTCCACACTAGTTTCTTCCATCTTGGTGAAGTCTCTCTCTCAGAACTGAAGCACATGTATAGAGTAAGCATTGAGCAAATGAAGCCACTATTTACAGCATAGCTTACCTCCAGGACAGAAAAAGTTCTGTTTTTACATTCTGAGTAATCACCAAGTGATTGGTGAGGCTAACCATCCCCTGATGAGTTGATTTACTCATCTGCTGGGAAGTTTTCATAATTGTTTAATTGTTTAACAAATTGCCATTAAAAACAGATTTGTCTTATTTGTTTAATTGTAAAACAATTAATAGTGATCAGGCAGTTTGAAGAATGAAAGATTCTAAACACCCCCACCCAATGCACCAATGTATTAATAATATTAATAGTAATAATAACAATAATAGTAAAAATATATAGTAAATATTATTACTAAAATGTAATAATAATAGTAAAGAGCTCCTGTTCTGTCCACAGAAGTGCTGAAGGCTGTGGTGGGAGATTTCTCAAAAGTCTATTTCATTTACTGAAAATACTCAGAGATGTGCATAGCCAGCTTTAGACTTGCTGCGAAATTAGACCTAAGAACCCATTACCATGGGGCTCACGAAATTAGTTATAACTTATTACAACCAGGACTTTAGTCCAGGCACTTGATGACGCAAACCAAGCTGGAGCTATTCATAAATGTAAGTTTTGTGCTTGCAACACAGGTTGTTCTGTTTTCATTACAAAACCTGTTGTTAGTCCTGTGGGCAAAAGACAGAGTAACAATTATAAACCTCTGGGGCCCAGGCGGCCAAACTAGAAAGATCTTTAGACCCTTGACTGTGTCAAAAATAACTGCAAATGGACCTCTTGGCGGTCACATAAAAAACATTTGGATGGTTCCTTTCATCTACTCAGCTGGAAATTTCATAGGTCACATCGATGACCACATCCGAGTATGAATGCAGAGGTGCCCTTAAGTGGTGTTTTTGAGCTAAGTACCAAGCCAGCTGCAACATGCTCTAATATTAACCAAGAGGACCCGCTTTACTGAAGGGACGATGAGTCAAGGCTCTATTTTTGTGGTTCAGCAAATGCTGCTAAGGAGTGGCAGAAGGTTACCCTTTTCCCACCACCTTCGTCCCTGAGAGATCCTCTCAGACCTGACATGAGGCTGTTGGCTACTCGTCATAAAGCTTCCCTGTCAGAGAGAATTCAGCTGATGAGCTATGAGCGCGCTTACAGTCAGATAATAGATGAAAGGGGCCTCAAGATAAACGAGGTGCCTACGGAAAACCGGGCAAGGTTGTTTAAAAGAAGATGGCGAAGGCCGTTAATTCTCGTCAGGCAGTTTCAAAAGGCAGTGGGCACTTGAGTTCTTACTTAAAAGCACATTATCTTGCGTCGTTTGTGTGAGAGGGGCCCTGACGCACGTTGAAAGGAAGAGAGCCGCTTTCTAAACTGACGTTAAACACCGTGCCCTCCTGAAGGCCGAAAGGGAAAATCCTTTTTGTTCTTAACAAAGACAGTTTGTGGCCTTCCTTTCAAGCCAACATTTTGACCAGTTTATATCACACAAAATAATCTGTTCTCTCTCACCCTGTCCTCTTTCTGCCTCACTCGGAATGCTCCAATAATATCTGTGAGCCCGTAACCCCAGCGCCTACCATCTTTTCCTTTCAGGAGCTGATTCTGCCTAGACACTAAGTGAACGTTGTTGGTGACCTTCTGTTTTGTTTTTATACTTCAGAACATGGATTTTCAAGATATAAACTAAAGTGTAGATCACCGATCCTTTCTTCTTCTTATTATTTTTGGTCACCATGCCTCTGAAGTAAGTTACATTGTGTGTTGTATCTGTATGATTTTTAATAGCACAAAAATTCAAAATATTTTAAATTTGGCAGTTAGATTATCTCTCTTATCTCACAAAAAGAAAATCAGTTTGCCCAAGCTTGGCAAAGGACAGACTTTTCATAGCTTTTCTTTTTCATTTTGTTGTGTAAGTGTTTTAAAGTTCAGAAGAATGTAGTTAAAAGCAAATCTGAAAGATAATGAAGAGAAAATTACGTAGTTTTCAAAAGCAAACAGCAGACAGACCCAGCTACAGAGATCCCAGATAGGGCATAGTGCCTCACGCAGGCCGGTTCTCTTGAGACTTCCCCTGCTGCTCCCTGTTTCATTTGAATTTATTTGCTTTGTTCAGCATGCTCCGATCACACACTCTGTAAGTATACCGCACACGCTGCTGCTGGTTCAGGTTAGATGAAATGTAAGCGTTGCTTCCAGAGTTTAGAGTTGGGGACAGTCAGGGGCCCCCACTCAGCAGGATGGACTAGACACTGGGGAAAAAGTCTGCCCAGCCTAGACTGGGGATTGAGGGCGGTGTGCTGGATAAAGTGGGCCTGTCTTGCTGGAGTCCAGTAGTACAG
This sequence comes from Lophiomys imhausi, assembly GCA_907164525.1. Taxonomy (NCBI): domain Eukaryota; kingdom Metazoa; phylum Chordata; class Mammalia; order Rodentia; family Muridae; genus Lophiomys; species Lophiomys imhausi. Next base: position 11,427,458 of record CAJQZJ010032031.1, on the reverse strand, counting down.
GAAGATGTCGGCTGGGGGTTTACTCCATAAAGCAGCAGCCAGCATGCTAAGTCCGTTATGTAAGTGAAGTTGTGGCAATGAGAGGTCAGAGAGGATGTGGGGCAATGAAAGGCAGGGACAAAGGACATGGCCAGTTCCCTAGCCCTTCGGACGTCCACAGTCAGGCTGTAATTGCCCCAAAGCTTTGGGGTGTCCTCCACCACTGAAAGGCCTCACACACTTGGCTGTCTGCCACAGCTCTGACTTGTACTCTGCTCTGGCAGCATTGGCCCTCTGTTCCTTTCTCAACTCCTCCAGGCTAAGCACCTGCTCTTCTTCCTCCTCCACAGGGGTGTTTGGTTGCCTCACCACAGCCTTAGTGAGAATACTTTCTATTCGGTTGGGTGTTTGATGAACGCTCCTCTCAAACCTACAGTCTCCTCCTTCTACTCAGACACCTTTGCTCTTCCTGATTGTCCAGAAACTCCTCATTGCCGTTCAACTTTCTGTGGATTGGACTTGTTTGCTGAATGGAAGTCCTGAAGGCCAAAGTTCAGGAGGACTGAGTCAGGTCTAAACTGAAGTCACTGTGGGATGGCTGGATCACCACAGCCAACTCCCAAGTCGGAACAGGCTAATGAGATCAGCAAGGCGTCTCTGTACTCTGATATTTAGAAACTGAAGGAGAAGCACGATTTTCTGGAGAAGGAGATCTCCCAGTTAATAGCAGAAGGCTAGCATGTAGGTGACCTGGAGGACCTTATCTTCCTCCGCTAGGAGTACAACGATATCAAGGTTGCGGCACAGGTGCTACTACTAAAGCAATCTAGCTGTGACCCAAAGTGTTACCACCAAGGAGTTATATCCAGATTTTGATCTAGACATGAATGGCTGAGCAGAGTCTTATAGATTTTTATTTACAGCCCACAGGGAAGGGTAGATGGGGACCTGAAAAGCAGAGAGCCAGAGAGTACAGTTATATGGTTTCCAGATAAAACATTCTAGAAGCAGGGCACTGGGAGGGGTGGTTATTGTCAGTTCTAAGGTCCCTAAATGTACTTCCTTGTGGATGGATGTGTATGGTTGTTCCTTTTGTTAATAAACATATGATCAGTAAAGAAAAGAAAAAAAGAAAAAAAATAACTATACATGAAACCAAACAAAAGTGGTATTTTCCTATTTTGATCATCATATAAATAGCAATTTGTTACATATACTCACACTTTTTTATGTGGACTAATATAAGTATGTGTACATATCTGTATTGTGGCTCAGGTACTCAAAATCATTCTGGGATAGTTTTAATTAAACATCATTCATGTTAATCAGTTGTTTTTGAAACTGAATTCTCATGTCAGATGCAACTCCTTATAAATCTCAAGGCAACTGGCTGCCTGGACAGTTCCCAATTTCTGTCAATACTTTGGAGCATCGATCTTCAGGCTTTTGGCCCAGTGTCTCTGACAGACATTAATTGTAAAGCAGGAATTATGAAGGACTTTCCCATCCTGTCTTGGCAGACTTGTCCTGTCAATTTACCTGCTTCCAAGTTTTGTCCTTTTCAGACAGCATTCTGTCTACAGCTGAAGCCAGGGGGTTTTCTTGCCCAGTGGCAAGCTTGCCACTAATGCAATCATCTTCAAATGGAGATTCTTTGATGTTCATCCTCTACTTGAAGTAGAATGGGGGGTACTGTCAGGAGCTAACATGTCTCAATATCAAAATGTTAAGAAAACATCTTTAAATGCCATATTCTACAGATCTCTTTAGGTTTTTGAAGACCATCTATCTCCATATATTTAAATAAGCAAATGTTGCTTGTTTCTTAGCAACTTAATGTCTGATTGACTTAGAAAACATCTGTGATACACTAAACTAGTACTAACAAAATGACAAGTTTGAATGACTTTTAGTTTATATTTCTTAATTATCTTAAACAGTTTGTGATAGTAGCTATCAAAAGGCCTAGAACTTAGCCGGGGTGGTGGTGCATGCCTTTAGTCCCAGCATTCAGGAGGCAGAGGCAGGTGGATCTCTGTGAGTTAGAGGGCAGCCTGGTCTACTAAGCGAATCCAGGACAGCCAAGGCTCTTGCACAGAGAAACACTGCCTTGAAACTCTCCCCCTTCCAAAATAAGGCCTAGAACTTCACATTGTATTTTTAAGAATTACATAGGTACAAACCTTAAAAAGGATTAGCCTTAATTTTGTATCAATATACAAAGATCTATACCAATGTAGATACATATAACTTTAATTTTGTATCAATATACAAAGATATACGAGTAGATTCAATAATCTACACCCTTTGCTATATCATTCCTATATCATGTTTATATCCCCTTTTTTCTTTTTAATTCTTTCCTTCTTACATAAGAGAGAAAGAAGGATAGAAAAAAGAAAAAGAAAGAATCCCTGGATCTAACCTCCTAAACCTTGTTTAACAAGACTATTTAACAATTTGTAACCAATCCCCCTAAATAACAACAAGCATCTATAATCCATCAAATGACCAAAAACAAACAAACAAACAAACAACAACAACAACAAATCCTAAAAAACAAAAAACCAACCAAACAAAAAAATCACCCACCCCACTTTCTGGGAATGGGACATCATTCCCTTAAAATTGCTTTCTGTTGATTTGGGACACAGGAAACCTGTTTGTGAGCCCAAATAAGAGTGGAAAAATGGTCAAGCCATTTAATAGTAACATTTGTTGTCCAGTATTTTTGTGTGTTCAGCAATTTAAATGTCCTGAGAAGTTTGTAATCAGAAGCTGAACTTTGGGTGGGAAAATTTAGAGCTTTACTGACATCCTG
>CAJQZJ010032031.1:11288971-11422982 GCA_907164525.1 Lophiomys imhausi | reverse complement strand
TTCTGGAAACCATGTAAAGGTGGAAGGAAAAAATTGACCCCAGAAACTTGCTCTCTGACCTCCTCATGAGGGCCATGACACCTGTGTGACTATACTAATTCACACATGTCATGCATACACATAGAGTAACAAATATTTATTTGTTAAGCAAATGACCATTTGGGGACTATTTCACATTCAGACCATGACAGGACTAAAAGACAGGAGGCATCATGTGTAAGGGGATCCAAATTAGAGTTGAGATTAAAATTAGAGTTGAATGTAAGCTATAGGAAGTAGAACAGTGGAAGAGAACATATAATGCATATTCATCAGTCTTAGAGAGTAATGAAGAAACCCTGTTGAATTAGATTAATTCTCATGCCAGCCACTGGGTGGGACCATTAGCCCAGGGAAATGTGGCTTCCTTCATAGTAAGATGGGTGGCCTTGGATTGACAGGGGACTGCAATCGTACATTGACAATATGGGTAGTAGTGAGTGAACCGCTTGCTAATATAGTCAGCCCATACATTCCACTTTCCTTAGGGAGAAATGCAGAAAGTTAAGCTCATAGCACCTTTTAAATAGCTTTTGAGAGAAAACATCATCTAAAGGTTTTGTCACCCGTGTTAACACACAAGTTATGCAAGTATAGCTAGGTTGGTAACTTTTTTTTCTTTTTTGTCTTTAGCAAAAAGGAAATCTAATGAAAACATCTCTAAACATGATTTTCTTGTAGCTTGATGGAGGCTGGTGTGGGATAAAAATATTGCTGAAATTTTTCAAGAAATGGAGATGAAAGATCTTTGAAACATTTGTTATGAGATTATGACTTTCCATGACTGATTAATTATTATTATTTTTTAAAAATACTTTATTTTTTTTTCTTCAAGTTACATCTCAGTCACAAACCCTTCCCTATTCACCCTTCCTATCCCGCCCTTCCACCCTCTTCCCCCCAGCAGTTTCCCCTTTCAGTCCAACAGATGGTTCCTTCTCTTATAACAGTAAATACTATACAAAACAACAGACATAAATATGCCACATTTATGAGAGTTAAATGGTCCAGTATACCTTCCCAATGTCCAATTTATACATATTTGGCCCCTGACTTTAACATTCTACTATCTAACCATCTCCATGAGTTTAAAGGTCTTGCTCCAACTGCAGACAGACTGCTGTCCAAAAAGGACAAAACTTGGTAGCAGGGAAGTCGACAGCCTAGCTCTGCCAAGACAGGGTAGGTAAGTCCTTCATAATCCCTGCTCTACAACAAATGTCCGTCAGAGAAATAGGACCCAAAGGCTGAAGACTGATGCAGGAATGTATGGAGAGAAAATGGGAACTGTCCAGGCAGTCACTGGTATGTCATTTCTTAGTTTTGGAAGCTGCAGGCCCTGCACTTCCTATATAAGCAGATATATTTATCCCTCTCAGGTCTCTGAGGTGGTTGAAGAATAGACAGCTAGAGTCTCATAGTTAAATTTTGAGTTGTTTAGGAATCAAGAGGGTGTTATAGATCTAAGAAGATACTCTTAAAAGTGTGTTGCAAGTTAGTATGAATGTTGAGTCAGATATAGACTGATTAATTATTATGACTATTATTAATTTTCCTTCAGCTTGTACTCTAGTATTCCATTAGTCCCAGCCCCTTTCATATAAAATTTGAGTTTCATTCTTACAGTTCATTACACTATCTCAGACTGAACAAAAAAGTTCTTGGATTGCTGTATGTTCAGCATAAACCTAACAACTATGTCTTGCTTTCTTGGCAACCCTTCATGATCCCAGCATGTGGTGTTGTATGTATGTTTTCATGGCTGTGCTTCTGGATAATATGCAAAGAAACAAAACTATAAATGTTAGTAAACAGGAAAGAGAAGGCATTTGGCAAATCTTATTTTTTAATTAGGCTAATTACTTCTTGGTTACACAATAAGGTTGTATTGGTTATATTGATAAGGACTATAACAACTATTTTTATGTGTGTGATGATGTATGTATATGTGTATGTTGTGTATGCTCATGTGTGTGTGAGAACAGGTATGTAGATGTCATGGTGCATGTGTGGCAGTAGGAAGACCACCTTGGGAGTCTGTCCTCTCCTCGTTTGGAGCTCTCTTGTTCACTGCAGCGTAAGCTAGGATAGGTGGCTTTCGAGATTCTGAGAATTCCCAACTCCACCTCCCATCTTGTCACAAACTGGAATTCTTGATATTGGAGGCCAGCTTTCTGTGGATTCTGGGAACACAAACACAGCTCCCCCTTATCCATTGAGCCATCACCCCAAACCCAGCTTTCTAAAAATTTCAGTAGAGTTTAGAATTGATATGTGAGAGGTGTTGCTTTCTTTGACAAGATGAGTGTCCTTCATATGAATGACCAACACCACTTAAAACCTGCATGAGATCAAAGTAATAAGATGAGTCAACAGGGGGCTGGAGAGATGGCTCAGTGGTAAAGAGCATGTACTGTTCTTCTAGAGAACCCGGGTCTGAGTCCCAGCACCCAACACAGGTGGCTCACAACCATTTGAAACTGTCACTCCAGGGGGATTCACACCTCTGGACTCTGGGGTAACCACACTCATGTGGGCACACACACACACACACATACAGACACACACACACTTAAAAATAAGATCAGGCAGCATTCTAGTAGACAGCACTTATTACACTCAATGGAATGAAAAACAAACCACAATAGAGAGAAGACACAGATGGAAAGAGATGCAAGTGGGGGTGTCCTGGGGGAAGGGGAAAAGAAGAGGGGGGAGTTTGGAGTAGATATGATCAAGATACATTGTATACATATATGAAATTGTCAAGGAATAAGTACAAGCTATTCTAAATATACATTTACTATAGAAGCATATAAAACACTCCTTTTGATAACATCATCATATCCTCTAGAGGTATTCTTTTCGTGATGTGCATTTTTGCACCAGTCCATAGCTCTATTGATGATAGGTTCACACACATTTAAATTTAACAAGATCTTCTAGCAAGATCCCACCTGTTATCTCTAACAAACCCCCTCCCTCCAAAACTCACTCTGGCCAAATCATTGGCCGATAGAATTAATTTTAATCAATTGGCTCTTGTGTCTTGAAATAAGCACTAACCGAGGAAAGAAATGCCTCATATCATAACCCAGTGTGTAGGTGACTGTGTATAGATTCACATATGAGTGACATAGTTTATGCTTATGAAATACAAACTTATCCTTGGTGCATTCAGTTCTCACTGATACTTTCTACTCTAGTCAGTTTCACTCTGTCCTTTTTCTTAAAAAAAAAATAACAACAACAACAACAACAAAATCAGTGTAGCTGGGAATGCAGCTCAGTGGCAGAGCGCTTGGCTCACGTGTGTGAAACCCGGGGTTTGAAAATAGAAAAAAGGGGTAATCTGCTGGATGAATTTTATGATTGACTAATGAATCTTTTGTTGTTATTGCTGTTGTTGTTGTTGCTATGTGTTTGTTTCCAAGGCTAGGAATTATACCAAAGGCATCATGTATGTTAAAGAAGACCTATGGTTTAAAAATATATGGATTTGAACAGTCTTCCATGGGGCCAGTGATATCAGGCTGTTCCACAGTGCCCCAAGCTAAGAACCCTGCTTCTTTTGAGTTGGTGTCTGAGCACATAGGCATGGATCCAGGACATCAGAGTGGTTCATGTGAGTCCCACAGCTTCTCTCTGAACATCTTCGCACATACACTTTTTTTGTTCTGTGTTTCTATAGGCAGTGTACTAGTAAAGATACAAATGTTGGACTAAAGATATACATCTTAGAAATTTTGATTTTCACCATCAGACTGCCCTCCTAGAAACCACCTGTACATGTCTCGGGATGCATGACGCCATGGGTCTCCAGGAACTGAGCCATAATAGAGCAGCAGACAGAACTCACACCCTCCCTTGGCACCTAAGCACAGGTGCTTTTTGTCGCCAATGTACAGAGCATTGTGGTTGGAGCATCGGGTCTTGACTACATTAGGAGGAGGCTATACTCTAACAAGAAGGACAGACTCCAAGTCTGTGGACACAGCCTGCTTCTTAGACACTAGAATCTTTCCCAGCTAGGATTCTCCCTGACTTTATCTTCTAGTGTGTAGTTTCCCCTTCCTCCATCTGACTCACAAAGAACCTGGGCTCTGAGCTGCCTTTTCCCAGCCTAGAGGCCCCTGTCATCTTACTTTGCTTATTCACTGTTTAAGTCCTGTGTGTCATCTGCCGGTTCAGTGCCGGCACCAGAAGCCATATGAGCCCCATTTAGGCATGTGGATCTAACAGCCTTTAGATCTTGTGGGTACTCAACACACTTGGCTTCCAAGCCCTCAATTTTTATTCCTACTCAACACAACTAGGTGTCAACTTTCTTTGGTAATGATGAAATCCACATTCCCTACCAGGGCCTGAAAGCGGCTGTGTGGGTCTAGCATTCTTTTCTCCTCCTCTATCTCCCAAGCCTCACCTTTGTCCATTCTGCTCAGACCCCTGAGTTCTCCTAAATGTTCCCAAACACAGCACCTCCTTGAATTTTACACTACAAGCTTTCTTTTCTCATTTAAAGGTCACTTTGCTTTCTTAAAGAGCTAACTCGTAGGTGACTGACTAATCTAATGGAGCCACCCAATCATGCTCTGGGGTGTAAGCCCATTTTGTGGTTCCCAACATCGACTCATTCACTTTTCTTGTTTTAACTACCTTGATGAATATGAACTCCACTGACGCCACGATGGCTTTTGTCTTATGCAAAAATGCGTCCTTCTCATCCAAAACAGTGCTAGGTACACAGTCTTGCTCATTAAATAATGGCTCCATGAATAAAACAATTGAAGTATTTAGTCCTCAACCAAAGGATTTTGCAGATCTGCTGTGGACTGTCACAATTATGAACACATTGGTTTGAACATGATTGGGCAGAGGGTGAAAAATAAATGCTGGCAATCCCTGAGTCCTTCATAAAGTGTGTGACTATTTTATATAACTTCATTGCATGCGTAATCACGACTTTCACAAACAAGGAGCCAAATGCATATTTAACATCTAGCATGTGTGAGACAACTTATACCATTTACTTTAATTTTTGTGAGCACCCCTGTATATTAGTTATTTTTAACAATGATTTTAGTTTTGAGACAATGAGTTAATTTTTGATAGATAACTCCTCCAGGACAGGCAATTTTTTAATCTCAGCATTTACGAGGCAGAGGCAGGTGGATCTCTGAGTTTGAGGCCAGCCTGGTCTACAGAAAAAGTTTCAGGACAGCCAAGGTTACATAGAGAAATCCTGTCTCAAAAAAGCCAAACCAACCAACCACCCACCACCCAACCAACCAAACAAAAAAATCCTGCAACTCCTTGCAAATCTTTCCAATTTGAAGACTCAAATTTATGACCTCTTCTTTAATTGTGTTTATATATATGTATATGTATTATATATAATTATATATGTATATGCATATATATTTATATATCTATATACATATACACACATATATATGTGTAAAACCTGTTGAGTCCATTTAGTATTGCTCATATAGTATATATGAGTATATAGGGCTGATCATAGGATTGAATAACCTTTCAGAGGGCATGTCCCTGAGAAGACTGATTCTCTGAGCAGCCACTAATCTAGATCTTTGTCTAGAGGTGGGACTTTATGAGATGGTATCTGAGATTCAGCCCTTAAGGGATGAACCCATGCAGCATAAGAAGTAAGTGGTCTGGCTGCTCAGTCCTTGCTTTCAATGGATACACATAAGCATATTGTCAACAGTTTCAGAAGTTACAAAGGGATAGAGTGTAGAGTAACTTTGAGTAGACTGGTACAACTGTCACAATTTCCTTCTCAATGTGCTTCTGAAAGACTGAACTCTTTTCTTCCCTACTGTTGGTTTCAGCAGTCACAGGCAAGGTGTGGGCCCCTGCTTGCTGCAGACCACACACTCATGCTCAGATGGTCTGAATGGACCCCTCATGTGTTTCACTCCACAGATACATATTCTTCGAGTGGAATTTTATGAGCTCTCTCAAAAGGACTTTAGTGCCCTTCTTAGGTAAACATCCATTTTCTGTTTTAATGGTTATATGAGGTAATATTGACAGCATGGACTGATGTTTGCTTTTGTTGTCTGTCACGTGGTTGGTGTCTAGTTTTCTTCAGTTTGGGTCTTTGATAAGGCCTGTTTTCTGAGCAGAGGCTTAGGCTGGGCAGTCTCTCCAAGGCACGCAGTTGGCCTTGCAGCTCAGGAGCTCTGTGTGCCCTTTCTGCGCAGGAGGAGCTCCAACAGTGCAGTCAACAGACAGGCTTTTCCTTTTTTTTTTTTTTTAAAGCTTTATAAAATCTTTTAAATTATCAGTTAAATGTCAATGTTTACACCCCCCCACACACACACTTCTGGTTTATTTCTCTCGAAAAATTAAAGCATACAGCAATCATGCTTCATATTCTTTGTGGGAACCATGAACGGGAGCTTACACACTGCTCTGATCTGAGTGCCACTGTGCAGGATCCCCCAGTCAGCCACTCTATGGTTGAGTCTGGATTACCCATGTCAGCAAAACTCGTGGTCAGCATGTCCAGAGTGAAATAAGAACATAAACATCTCATTGCTGCAGCACTACCAGGTTCCTCTACTATTCTGCTACCCAGGTGTCAGTCCTGGACTCATGCTTGATTGAGTTCCTTGGCAGCCCTTAATGATATTTGACCCAAAATTAGAGATTTGGGTAGATCATTCAATGGAAATAACAAGAAATTCTAGTGTGGAGCAAATGAAACCCAAAGAGCATAATTATCTCTAGGAATACACAGATCAAAGGGAAGATAGACCACTAACAGATAAGATGGGTCTTGCCCCCACTGTCCTAAACAGTCTTCAAAGTGAGTCAAGGACCCCAGGCTTTGAGGCCTTTTGGCTCATCTTTGATGAAGATTAGAAGGAAGATCAGTGGAGGGATTGACAGCCACAGATGTTTGGGCGCCTTTCTTTTGGTAAGGGCTTCCTTTAATACCATGAATTTCACTTGCAGAGGGAGGTTTGCAACGAGTTCACTATTCTCCTATAAATTGCCTGCTTTCTAAACAACACAAGTTATGCTACAGATTTACCTTTTTTTTTAAATAAAAGCTACTGTCTACAATCAAGATTTTTTGACATACTGTGATCATGAATGGGTGCTAATTTTTATGACTGATGTATTGCTGGGGCTAAAGGCCTAACTTCAGAACAATTGTTTTCCTTTCCATTGCTATTTGGAGCCAGCAGGCTATTAAATAAGCTAGAAGGTGCTGCTAAGGGCTTTGCTCTTCAGTCCTATGTTTCTGAAATTATGCCTTAAATAATTGTAATGTTCTCAATCTAACCTCTAGAAAATGACTTGTCTATGCAATCAACTCCTAGTAATTTTAAACTGTCAATTTTAATATTTGTATTATTTGAAACACAAAATATTATTATCAAATAAATCATTTAAACTTATTTTTTTTTGGTCTAAGTAAATGGCTCAGGAAATTCAGTTTCTATGTCTATCACTTTTATGATACAGAAACCTCGCACTTATGAGATTATTATATTATGTTACATTTAACTTTGTCTATAAATGACACATTTGCAGCTCAGCTCTGCCTCAGTTACTAATGTGACTTGAGGAGTATTTGAATTTCATACAATGTAATAATTCTGTGATTCAGATCTCTGTTTTAGCCTATCTGCTCAATTATATCACATATATAGGTTGCTAAGACATTATTATGTGTATTCTATAAGTAACAAAGAATTAATAAATATTTAAAGACAACTTTAGGTAGACATAAACAAAATAACTATGTCCCCCAAAGATAGGACCAAAAATGTAGAAAAACATGCTGTAAAGATATGTCTAATGAAAGTTAATAAAGTACATAATTTTTTCTATATTTTATGACACTTACATAATATCAACTTTCTAAAATTCGTGGTGACTTCTCCCTTCAGTTTAAATCAGCATTTACACGTGGGTGTGTATCCATAATTTTGTACACTTTTCCTAGTGACATTGCTTCCCTGAGTCCTCAGTTGTTCAAACTTCAGGTCCCACACATTATTGAGTTGCCTCTGCCTGGGTCGGGTGTTCTACTCTTACATGCTGCTGCAGTCCAGTTTTTTTTGGGGGGGAGGGGCAGGGTTTTTCTATGTAACCCTGGCTGTCCTGGAACTCGCTCTGTAAATCATTCTGACCTCAAATTCACAGAGATTCTCCTTCCTCTGCCTGGGATTAAAGGCGAGCGATACCAGGGCTGGGCTATAGCTGGAGTCCTATGCACCCCCGCCCTTGCCCTTCCGAGACTCCATCAGCTCTTCAGCCAATGAGAAAGTACCTTCAGTGTGCCATCCTGCATTCCCTTCCTACCCCAACCAAGTTATTTTATTTATATGTTGCAGTGGACACAGGTGAACACAGTGCCACTTGCTGACATCATTGTACCTATCTAAAAGCTGCAGCTTCTGATGGGGGAAAAATGGAGAAATTTCAGCACAATCTGCAGTCCACTCTCTCCTCTCAGGAAAACCTCCAGACTTAATTACCCATGACAACAGGACTTGATATCAGGAGAGGCTATTGATAAAAGAATCTTTTATTTGCTTAGAAAGAGAATCTGAAAATCTATAATATCTACAAGGATCACAGCAACTTTTGCTGTCATTTTGGACACATCTTCATGACATCTCTCCTCCCTTCACTCTATCAGCTGTTTATTCCTTGATGGCTTCTTAATTTGTGACACATTTTGTGGTCGAATATGAGGAGATAGTTATGCAGCTTCAACTACGGTTAACTGAAAATTACCATGGTTATGGTGTGCTAATTTTTTGAACCTCTGTCAAGTACAGACCTACTCTGGATTTCTTTTGTATGTATGTCAAAAGATTTACGAAATTTTCTTACAGATTAATTTTAGTGATGCACATTTTAAACATTACCTTGATTCCATTCATCATCACAGAAGCATTAGACTTCTAGGATGGATGCCCAAACACATATAGGTGATGGACATGAAGATGGAGTGGAAAACAGAAACACTGATTAGAGTTAAAATAGCTTGAACTAAGTTTGCAGGAGTCATAAGGGGCCCCCCCTGAGGTCTTCATAAGGGTCTGTGCAAGAATGGGTCCTAAGAATTCATTTCTGTATTGTAGACTCCCCACCTAAAAAAAGCTTAAAATAGAAAATAATCTCAAAATTCTGGACAGAAATAGGCAGATACATTTAATTGGTGCAAAGTAAAATCAAATAAGGTTGAAGTATGCATTTCACAAGCTTCAGCCAAAGGCTTGTGGTAACAGATGAGGGCTTTACATGACTCTTTTTCAGTGTGAGGCAACAGTCTGATGCAAGTGGGAAACTGGTTGAGACATTAAGGGCCATACCAACAGAAATCGTTGCCAGACCATACTAGCTAATCCTCTCGCAGCAAGTTGCTTTGGTTAGAAGGCAGTGGTACAGTATGGATTATATATAAAATGTGTCATTTGTGTTCTAAATTAGTCTACTGTTACTATTGTGTGCATATGGTGTGAATTCAGGAGCACACATGTTACAGGGCACGTGTGGAGATCAGAGGACACATCTCTACAGTTGATGCCCTCCTACACATGATTTACAGGTATAGGGTTTGAGCTATCAGCCTTGTGTACTGGGAGCCATCTCACCAGGCCCTGAAAAATATGTCATTTAAATTGATGACAACATGGATGCCTTCAATTCTTTCAAAAATTTCAAGAGTAGGAAATACTTTAAACTACTTTTATGAGACCAGCACTACCTTGCTCCTGAAGCCAGGACACTGCAAAAAGGGAAAACTGCAGGCAATATTCTTGATGAGTGCAAATGAAATTTCCCTCACTGATATGCTAGCAAATGGCATCCATCAGCACATTAACATGGCCATGAACCATGATCCAGTGGGATTTGCTCCTGGGATGTATGTAGATGTAACAATAGATCAATATTTGTAAATCAGTAAATGTGATAGGCCATATCAGCAGAACAGAGGATACAAACCATACAACTGTTTCAAAAGAGGCACAAATATCAACTGAGAAAATTAATCACACATCCACTGTGGAAGTTCTCAGTGAATTAGATACAGAGAGAATGCACTCCAACACAGCAGAAGCTACAGGTGAGAAGCTCACACAGCTGACAGCACACTCAGATGGCAAAAAGCTGAAAGCTTTTCTACCCAGATCAGAAGGAAGACAAGGATAGCTTCTCTTGATTCTTAACTCAGGAGATACTAGAAGTCCTAGCCAAAGCAATTGGGTAAGAAAAAGAAATAAAACAGCACAATCTAAATCAGAAAAGAAAAAGGTGGAGTTGTCTCTTTAAAGGAAGACCTCATTTTATATATATAAATTTCCTACAGACTTTACAGAAAAACTTTAGGATAAAAAAAGTCAATATAGTTGTAGGATACAAAAATAAATATAGACAGAACCCTTTGTTATGCCCTTCCCCCACTCCATACCCAGACATCCCATGTCCTCTTCCAAAGTCTGACCTCCTAAATGGATAGAACTAGAGAAGATTATATTGAGTGAGATAACCCAGACCTGGTAAGACAAATGTAGCATGTCCTCTCTTGTTGGAGGCTTCTAGCTCCAAATCTTCAGATATGAGTACACAGCCTGTAGTAACTATCAAAACCAGAAAAGTAAAATAGTACCATTGCCTGGATTTGGGGCTGGGGGTGGGGAAGCAATAGAGAGGGGAATAACAGGATACAAGTGATGTGATAGAGGAAATGGGAGGGAGGAGGGCAGTAAATAAAGGAGACAGAGGGAGGTGGGTAAATAACAAGGATGCCTGAAACACCACAAGGAATCATACTATTAACAACTTACCTAAACTTTTCTCATTTGGGCTGGCAGTGCTCCTGCCAAGAGCCAAAGACCACATAACAAAAAGTCCTATACCAGACATAAAGAGCCCTCTTTTGAGTTGTTGTCCAGGTTATCTAAGAATCACCGCCCCCCTCAATACAGCCTGTTGCTGATGCCCTTGATTACCTAGAGTAGGTAGTAGGTTAAGTTCATAGACTGAAGATACCATGAACTTCGGGAACATGGCCCAGAAGCTCCTGAGCTGGAAATGACTTGAGGGCTACCTTCCATTGTACTATAAGGTACCATGCAAGTTTACAAAGACGGGAGGCAGTCAACAGTCCTACCCATCAGCCAAGATGCCTATGAAACTGAAAACATAAGTGGAAAGATACTCTCTGCTTGTGTGCTCATGAGCTGGAAGAATTAATATTGTTGAATATCATTACATCCCAAATGCTCTGAAGATTTAATACAATCTTTGTTGAAAGTCCACTAACATTTTTTTCCCACAGAAATAGAAAAGCAGCCCTAAAATTCATATGGAACCACAAAGGACTCCAAGAAAACAAAGCAATATAACAAAGAACAAAATTAGTGGTATTATACCACTTGATTTAAAAATGCAATGCAAAACTCCTTTAACCCAAGCTGTGTGGCACTGGCATTAGAACCAGATATGTAAGCAAAAAAAAAAAAAAAAAAAAATCACAGGTACTAACACCACACAATGAGGGAAAAGGAGACTCTCTTCAATAAATGATGCTCAAGGACTGCATATTTATATGCAAAAGTGAAACTGAACACTTATTTGCCACCACACACATACAGTCAGCTTAAGTAGGCTAATAATCTAAATGCTAAGATTGGAAACTACAAAATTCCTAGAAGAAAACACAGGAGATATTTCTTCTTGACATTGAAGTTAAGAATGGTTTTGTGACTAGATTCCAAATATAAACAAAGATAGGCAAGTGAAACTTCACAGAATGAAAAAAATTGCCCCCAAATTACAACAAACACGACAAACCTTGGGCATGGCAGGGCACGAGAACCATAGCTTATGAGGAACTCAACAGCAGCATATAAAGAACCCAGTTCAAGTATGAGCAAAGAACCCAAATAGATATTTTTCCAAAGAAGACATATGAATAAATGTTGGGTATATAAGAAAGTTTAGAATATCACCAATCATAAAAGAAATACAAGACACGAGAGATCACCTTGAAGATGGCCTCGATGGGCAGGGAATGTAGTACAGCTGGTAGAGAAGCTTACCTGGTGTGCATAAGGTCCTGGATTCGCCCTCCAGCACACCATTCAACCCAGCCCTGGGGAGGTAGAGGCAAGAGGATCAGGTGCTCAAGGCCATCCTTGGATACATAGTGAGTTCAAGGCTAACCTGAGCTAAAAGGGACCCTGCACTAAAGTGGAAGTGGAATGAAGAAATGGGAACCCTCATACACTGTTGCTGGGATTGTACCTTGTTATAGGCGTTCTGTATTATAGTTTAGAGATACCTCACAAAACTAAACTAAACTAAAATAAAATTACTGTATGATCCTGCAACCCCACTTCTGGCTATATGGGAAAAAGGAATTGAGATTAATATTGCCAACAGATGTTGTCACTCCTATTATCTTTGCTACATTATTCATGACTGCCAAGATAAACACACAGCCTACATGTCTGTCAGCCAGTGGGTGGGTAAAAATAATGGGGAAACTTCTGGGGGGAAGAGGGTGGAAGGGCGGGATAGGAAGGGGGAATAGGGAGGGGTTTGTGACTGAGATGTAACTTGAAGAAAAAAAATAATAAAGTATTTAAATTAAAAAAAAAACAATGTGGTAAGTAGTCAGTGGAATACCATTGAGCCCGAAATCCTGAAAGTTGCATCAGTGAGCCCAAAGGCCATCACACTAAGTAGAATAAACTCAAAACAGAAAGAGAAATATTGCTTGATCTCAATTATACATTATTTTCTGGGGAAACTGTACTCTTAGCAACTGAGAGTAGAACTGTGGTTGTCAGGGGAGGTGAAGGTTGGGCAGGAGGATGCTGGCCAAAGAAGTCAAACCATTTAGAGGATGCAAGGATAATAGATCCTGAAGTTCTAATGTACAGCATGGTGACTAAGATGAATAACAAGTAAGTGTTACACAATTGCATTTGTTAAGAACTTGGGTGTTCGTGTTTACCTTACACACACACACACACACACACACACACACAAAGGTAACAACAGTATGAGGTGACAGATATGTTAGTCAGCCTGACACTGTAGATATACAGCAAAACACATAAACATGTAATTTTTAACCATCCAGGATTTTTATCTTTAGATTATATACTTTAATATAGCTAAGGGTAATAAACAGGTTGAGAAAAAGAGTAGAGGGGAGGGCTGATGGAGAAAACTAGAATCAAGGTGCCAAATGAGCAAACTATGTGTTGTCAGACTAGTACTGTAGGGATTAGGCACAAGCTTTGAATACCCACTGCTGTCTCCAGAAGAGACTTCTATGTAAACCTTGTTCTAAGTTGCTGGGGCAGGCGAGGATAATGACAACTGACATTTCGTCTGTAGTAAACTATAGCTTTCTGACATCGTGGCTGCTAAGGTGACACGTATGTCAAAGGGAACCTTTTGCAACAAAAGCCCTGCTTACATTCTTTGTCATACACACTGTTCTAAACACATGCAAAGGATGAGGCTAATGGCCTTACTGCCTAATCTAAAATTTAATTAAAATTTGTTGTGTCATCATGCTCATGTGTGTAATGTGTGTGCAGGTGTGTGTGTGTGTGTGTGTGTGTGTGTGTGTGTGTGTGTGTGTTTATGGAGGCCTGAAGATGATCTCAGTGTCTTCCCAACAGTTCTCCAACTTTTATTATTATTATTATTATTATTATTAAATTTTGAATAAGATTTCTCATTGTACCTGGACTTCCAATTTGACTAGACTGCTGAGCCAGTGAGCCCCAGGACCTTTTGTCCCTGCTCTGCCAGAGCTGGGATTAAAGTGCACACGGCTTTTTATGTGGGTGCCGCGGGATCCTACTCAGGTCCTTGTGCTCACAGCCAAGCCCTCTGCTCACTGAGCCACCCGAGCAGCCTGGGCAAGGATCTTTAAAACCTTGCTTCACTTAACACATGAAGACATTTTCGGGTTTTTCTTTCAACACCGTCACTGTTTTGCTTATAAATGAGCAGTTCTACGTAAAAGGATCTGACTTAAAAGGGGCATAAATCCAAGGTCCATGTTTAGGGAAAGGAGAATTACAGCTCCTGGGACTTTTTTACATAATAGATCCTAATTTAATATTTTAGTGTAAGGTGCAAAAAACTCTCACTAAACTCTGTTGCCAGGTCCGGAGCTCTTTTATTAAACTGTATGTCTGTTTCTGCCTCCGTTTCTTCAACTGCATTGTTAGGGCAATGAAAGGACTTCAAAGGAGTGTTTTGAAGATTGAATGACTTCTCTGTCAGTCACTCAGAGCGAATGTTTTACAATATTCTCACAATGTTCTAAGCTCATTAAGTTGTTTGCTTCCAAGTGTTGCTTGTGTTATGTCTTGTTCTGTTTGTTTTTGTCGCCTCCCCACCCCCATTTGCTTGCTTCCTCTATCCATCCAGCACATGTGCTAAGTGTTTAATGTGAACCGGTGTGTGCTGCCCATGACATAGGAGAAATGCGTTCTGACTTCATGTAGTTTAAAGTCTTAAATGGAGCCAACGTTATAAAGAAGAGGCACTTGCTAGTATCTTGATTGGCAACTTGAAACCAATGACATATTAGAAGGAGGAAAGGCACTTTCTTAGCCTGCTTGGCGTCTTCGCCTCGGTGATCTTCAGTCTTCCTTCAGTTGGGTATATGTCTGTAGACTTCACTTCTTTAAGAAAGTGTTCAGTCCTGACACTGACTGGAAAGTAGCAAAAGGGAGGCAAGCCGCCAAGTTCTCTGTGCTCATCTCTGCAATATCTTTGGTTATTATTATTATTGTTTTGGTTTTTGCTGCTGTGGTCATTACCATGATTTTGCTGTCAGTAAAACTGACTAAACATTTAGGAATGGAGAGTATCTTAGCCTGTAAATTTCTCCTGTTTGTCACGTTGTGTTTGAGGATGTTGTCGAATAAACCACTCTGATCCTCCAATAGTGACATGTGATACAGGCAGCTTCTTAGCCAAAGTTCTTAGTGAACCCAAGAGTAATCTTCCTTTGAGTAGAGACTGAATTATTTTCCAGACTTTAGACACCATAGAGTCTTTAAACTATTATTAGCAAGTTAGGGGATTTCGAAGTCTTCTGAACAAATGTTACATGCTGGTAATTGGACAGTCCCCTGTTATCACAGGCTTAAGTTACTGGGGTTGGAGCTGGGAACTTTTGACTTGTGTAAATGTTGAAATGGCCACTCAGCTCTGAGTGCCATTTCCTTTGTGCTGAGCGCAAATTGGAAGTTTGCCTCACAGGCCTTGCCAAGGCTTTCTTGTCTGTAATGAATACATGTAGTTTAACAGCAGTTAACCTACTGTCCTGTTACCTTTTATGTATTAACTTTGTTGCACTACATGCTATGACCATGTGTGTTCCACATTAAGTTGTAATTAAAGTGTTATTTCTGAAAGTTTTTCCCCTCCTTTCCCCATTTCTTAAGTGAAAACATGATTTTGTGGCAAACGGCTGTGACAAATCTGTGATTTTCATTAAAAATTTTAGTGACAAACATTCTTTCCTAATTATAATATAGAGAGTATGGGCCCAAGAATTTGTGTACTGATTTGAAAATGTCAGCCACACCTTGTTTTTATCTGTTTACTCAAGCCAGTTGGATCTCTGCGATCTTGAAAGAAACACATTGTCTTTCATTAGTAGTGGCACATCAAACTGAGGTGCTGTCCATCAGACAAGCACGTCGAATCCAGACCTCAACCCTAGTGCATTGATGTCTGGCTGAGCGGGTGTTAATTAAAACGAATTGCAGTAAAATATGCACAATGTAAAATGTACTATTAACCAATGTACACAGCCAGTGCCAGTAAATACCTTCACAATGCTATATAACATCCCGACGATCTGTCTCCAAAACTTGTTACTGTCGCTGGTTAAGCAGTAACCCCTTCCCTGTAGACCCTGGCAACCATCCTCATGTACCTTCTTCTCTCTGTGAAGTCTAGCACTATGGACATCTTATATAAGTGGGATTACTCTGTGTTCGTCTTTCGGTGATTACATTCTTTCACTTAATGTTTTGAGGTATGTCAGAGTTTCCTTCCATACATACCATTATTTATAATGTGTGTGGTTTGAGATGGTTTTCTATAGTGTGTGCTGCATTTTTAGTCTTCTGTATCTGCACTGGACTCTTGGTTTGCTTCTACATCTAGCTGTTGTAATCAGTGCTGCCATAAACATGGGTTTGGAAATACCTGCCTCCCTCCCTGCTTAGTGCTTTGGATTCATCCCCATTGGGTTGCTGCCCATAGTGGCTGTGCTGATTTTAGATTTTAAAATTCTAACTAGTGTAGCCAGAGGGTTTCCTCACATCCTTGCCAGCACTCACCTGCTCCTGTTTGTGTTGTTGTGGCAGACATCCCAATGAGCACGTGATGTTTAAAAAAATCATTGGTATGCTAATGTAAATGTTCATGAGTAAGCATAAAAATATTTGTAAGTGTTTAGTCTTGTTTTAGATGTATGACAAAAATCATATGTCCCTGTTTTAATAACACATCTTAGGAATAAAAGAGTAATAGGTATGTTGAAGAAAATTGCGTAACAGACAGAGGGGATAAGGGACAGTGGTGGCCTTGGGAAGCCGCATAGGTATACCAGCAAACAATTCAAGTGAGTTAACAGTTGGGCTGTTTGGTTGTCTTGTAAAAATACCACAAACATGTTCTTGATGGTGGGAGTTTATAATTTCTATTAATAAAAGGCATTCTGAAGCTGACTAACACATTTAGAGGTCTAACTGTGCTCAGTGATGGCTGTCTTATGTGCTCTAGTCAAAACTTCACAGCCTTGGTTTTTACCAACACTTTCCATCTATGACAACACATTCCTGTGTTTAGACTCCTTCCCCCCTCAGGCATTTCACTGTGTTCAAGGTTCATTACCCTGACCTGAACCCCCCAGTTTGGACCTGGTAGAAAGTGGATTACTTCATTAACAAACCAGAATTGCTAGGTGAAAATCTATCTAACATCTCCCTCTCTGTAACAAATATGACCAGGTTACTGGTAATACACACATGTGGCATCATTTTCCCCTTATTTGGAACATACAGAACTAAATTAATAACAGTGCTTACAAGACCCCGGGGCTTTACGTAAAAGAATTTTGATCTCCTTAGGAAGGGCTCACCAGTGCTCTCAGGAGAGATGCACTTGACTTTTGACCTCTTTTCAAAGGCACCTGTGTGAGCTTTTAAAATCCACTACCACCAATTATCCACTTTGAACCTGAAGTGTTTAAACCTAGGACCACATTAACTGAGCTTAGCACATAGCCATGTCACTGTAGGCTTCCTGATGTGAGGAGATGTCTTGACATAGTTGAAAGGGAGTTTAGGGATGGGGCATGAGATTAATCAGGTCCTCCTACTGACAACCTCAAACAAAGAAGCCTTTTAGCCACCTGGTTTGTGTCTCCCACACCTGCATTCAGATTGCTGGGACAGTTCTGTGCGCTGCCTTGATCCCATTCATTTCAGGTACTTGTTTGTAACTGTACTGCATCACTTAATGACTGATTAGCAGAACAGCGGAGGAGCCCTGCAAGAGCAATCTTCCCTGAAGGGGAAGCAGAGCTGCGAGAATGCTGGGTTGTTTAGGAAACCAGCTTGGGATGGGTTTAGGAAACCTTGTGTGGACCTCAAATCTTTTGAAAAGCAGACCCCAGCACACCCTATATGTTAGTTATATGCATCCTTCTTTCTTATGCTATCATTTTCTTGGAAACTTAAACCAGGGTGAATATACATTTCTTTCTGCTTTGCATCATTGTGAGCTGGTTTCTTTCCTAGGAAGTGTGGCTTTGATTTTACTCTCCGAGCTTATTAAATTTAATATTCTTATTTTTTTACTTATGGTGCAGAGGACTTGAGCACTGTAGTATTAAGTTATTCCAGCATTCGGGAGGCCAGAGTGACTCTGTGAAAGTGAGCTTCCAGTTGTCTAGCTAGTCCTTTAGCCTTTGCATGCTGCAGACTTTCAACACCAGCCAGGACTGCATTGTTCGCTGGAACCAAGAGAGGCAGAAATATTAGAGGCCTAGTTGAGTTCATATTCAATGCCTGGTTTAAATCACTGATGTTGTAAGATCTGGCCATGAACTAAAAAAAAAAAAAAATTCCAAATGTTTTCTGGTTCTAGTTTTTGATATTTTTTTTTTCTTACAAAAAGTAAAACCATACAGCATGTCTTGATTGCACAATGAAGCACAGCCACGGGCCATGCTAATAATTTATCCCAGTGTAGCCTTAGCAGAGTTATGCAATGGCCATTTCAAATATGCTCATCCAAGTCATCTGATCATAAGTTTCAAGAGTCATTTTGTTGAAAAAGGAGAAGAATACACTGCCTGGTATGTGTTTGGCAGGTACATCAACCTGCATCTGGCCCATGGAGAGCCAGATTCCTTCAAATTTCTGCTTCCAATTGTCTCGGCATCAACGTTTCTTTAATAACCATCTGGTACTTTGTCAGTGGTAATGGTGGTGTTCATAACCACTGACAGCACCAATAACAAAGATTATCTCAGTATAGGCTGTGTGCTAGGTACTATGTTAAGAGATTTGTATATTTCAGCTTATATGCTTCCCCAAGAAATGAGAGGGTGGGGGTTCCCGTTAGGGAAGCCCTCTATAGATGAGGCTCATAGAAGAAAGCAACTTACTGGAAGCCATGTGCTTCCTGAGCAGGAGAAGCAGAGTATGAGCGCTGGCACTCTGATTACAGGACAAATAGTCTCCATGAGGAATATTTAAAAGTCTGTGTATAGGCTCAACATCTGTGCTGATAGGGTAAAAAAAAAAAGGCAAAAAACTTGCCTACGTTTTACATTGAGGTCATTACTAAAATAACAGAGGCGGCAGAGATATGTATTCAAGAGTCTTTGTGGAATCATTACTCTGTATTCCTTCCTGATTTTTAAGATGCCATGCACTTAAAGAAGGAAGGGTAGGATTACCTCTCTTCCACCCCATGTGTACTCATGGTGGCAACAGAACCTTCCCTTCTAGGGAACTCCTCGCTTTTGGGGGGACAACTTTTGGAGTACAAGTGAGCTGATTAACATGGTGACGTTTGCAGGTCATTTTGTCTGGTTTGCATTCAACCGTGGTGTCTTTTCTCTTAATATCTGTGATGCTTTCTTCAGTATTTGTGTTCAATCTCTGTCTTGGATGTGGAAAGCTGTTGTCAAGGAAAAGTTTGGTGTGTGTGTGTGTGTGTGTGTGTGTGTGTGTGTGTGTGTGTGTGTGTATCTGTCACCAACCTGCAGGGCTGGGTTCATGCTTTCACCAAGAAAATATGGGAGAGATGGCTCGGCTCAGAGTTAAGAGCACGGTTTCCTGGCTACTGCAGGTATCTGCATGTACACGGTGCACAAACATACATTCAGGAATACTCACATATACCACAAATATACATTCAGGAATATTCACATATACAGAAAATAAATCTTCAAATGTGGTGGGAAAAGAACACTCATCAACAAGCAGGCACACCATGACAGCACATTCTCCCCGACTCCAAGTCATTTATCTGATTTGCCTTAAGTCTCATCCTGTAGTGCAGTTTTTTTTTACAGACATATATAACTATTCAACAGACATTATGAAGAGCTTAAGGAGGGACACACACCAACTTCAGTGCTTAAAAAAAACTAAAATGATGCTTAAAGATGCCCAAGGATCAGGAAGATCATTAACATCCAGTATGTCTGTATGGGTTAGGGTTATCTAGAGGAACAGAATTCGCATGTATAAAGGAGATTTGCCAGAATGACCTACAGGCTGTGGTCCAGCTAGGCCAACAATGGGTGTTACCAGAGGAAGATGCAAGAACTCAGTAGTTGTTCAGTCCACAAGGCTGGATGGATAGCTTAGCTGTCTTGAGCTTATACTGGAATTCCAAAGAAGTAGCCTCTAATGCTAGTGAAGGAATGGGCTTGCCAGGGAAAGCGAGAGCATGCAGGCAAGGAGAGCAAGCTTCCTTCTTCCATGTCCTCAATATAGGCTGCCAGCAGAAGGTGTGGCTCACATTAAAGGTGTGTCTTCCCACCTCAAAAGATTGAGATTAAAAGTGGGGCTTCCACTTCAAATGGTTTAATTAAGAGAAACTCCCTCACAGATGTACCCAGTCACTTGGGTTTTAGTTAATTCCAGATGTAGTCAAGTTGACAACCAAGAATAACCATCATAAATCCATTCCCTTGTCAACTTGACACACAATCATCTCCTTAAGTCATGTTTAATTGCCAAATGAAAACAATAACCAGGTCACAATTACACCTAACATGACATAACCATCCCACGTAAACTGCAAATTCATTATACATTTTAAAATAGGTGGCAATGTTGGGACGTGCTCTTAGTATCTCAAACTTAAATATGATACCCACTAATATTCTCTTAACTGATATTATATTACATGATAAAGAAATCATAGAAAGAAAATTCAAATATCTGTACACTACTAACAAAACATGAGAGAAACACTCATGTCAATTATAATCCTGGTTTCTGTAACTGCTCATGTGCCCTTAGCTTCCTTCCTCTAATATCTATTTCTGTATTTTCTTTACCATCAGCAAACATCTCAGCAGGTCTTTGTTTTTTTCCTGGAGGAGTAACCCGCACCTTTATACCCAAAGGATCTATGTCCTTTGTCATCCTTGCCTGGATTAAGTTGTTGTAGTTTTCCATTGACTTTAATAACAGGACATGGTAGCACCAAGAGATGCCCTAAAGCAGTCATTCTCAACCTTTCTATTGCTGCAACCCTTCAGTACAGTTCCTCATATTGTGGTGACCCCTAACCATGAAAATATTTCATTGCTACTTTATGACTGTAATTTTGCTACTGTTATGAATCTTAATGTAAATATCTGGTATGTGACCTCCAAAGGGTTGTGACCCATAAATTGAGACCCTTTAGGACCTTAAAGATCTCTGGGATTACAGACGTAATCTTTCTTAATTCCATTGTGCAGAAGCAATCCAATTTTCCCTTGGGAATCTTGATCAGTCACCCTCCTCACGCTGTATTCCTTTCTTAGCCTGTTGGCTCAAGGGCACCAAAAGCTCAAAGTGGAAAGGGGGAAAGTCTGAGCTTCCAGTCCAATGCAATGTTTGTTGTGTCTCCTGTTAGGAGTGCTTCTCTCTTGGCAACCAAATCTTCTAGGCCAGAAGAACTTAAGGTTGAGGGAAGAGAAAGCAAAAATGTTCATAGTGGGTCACTAGGTGTGACAGTGAGTTGAACCTTTTCCCTTTTCCACCCCTTAATTCTTGGACCCATGAATCCTGGATGGGTGAATTCATACCACATATTGGATGCTGAATCAAAAATATATTACCTTCTAGAGAACCTTGCCCCAAGCTCCCAGCCAATGCTACATCATTGGCATTGTAAATGTGTCTTCAAAAGGACATTTCATCTTTCTACCAAGCCAGATGCTTCAGGATGGTGGGGAACATGGATTCCATGGTTTTGAGCCCACTGTCGCACTTCTCTGCCTGTGAAGTGAGTTCCTTGTTCAGAAGCAGTACTGGTATCATGATGGTAGATGAAACTTTCTGTAAGCCGACAGATGGTGGTTTTGGCAGAAGCACTTCATTTAGGAAAGGTGTAATAGAATATTTTTATTTATAAACACTTATATTTATTAATACTTAATAAACACCTATAAAATACCTAAACCCTATAACCTAAAAACCTATAATCTATCTAAAAATACCCTAATACCTACAAACACTCTAATACCTATCTAAGAACACTTAACGCTCTTTTAACTTTCTTAAAAGGATATTAATAGTCTTAGTGTAGGCCGGTGCAGGATGACTTGGTTTATAGCAGTCCCATCAGGTAGTATCTTTTAAGCTTAAAGTCTGTTGGGCCTTACTTTGCCAGTTCGCAAGGCCAATTTATTTCAACCACCAAATTGTGGCCGGTTTATAAAGCCAGTCTGGTCCAAGCACCAAACTGAGGCTGACCTTTTCCACAGCTGAGACTCGCATCCATGGTGTCCTTGGCCAGGGCAAGCCTCAAGGCCGTAAGCCTCACCAAGCGGCTTCTGAACTTTGCTTGCCTCGCTCACTTTTTTGGTGCTCTGGGGCCCCAAAACTGACTCCTTCAAGAAACTGTCTCTCAGCAGGTTTTATGCCATGCCTTTACCTCTATCACTGTTTAAATTCTGTTAATGGCATATCTTGCTGTGTGCTTCTTCAGCATGGCTTCTTAGTCCATGAGGGCAGGAGGAAGAGAGCTACCACATGGAACCTCTGGCTTATATATGGTCTTATCTTGAGATCCTTGCCAGTCTCGAGGGTCCACAAGATTTCTCACGATGTCCAGCAGTCCTGTAGCTTCTCACCACAACTGAAGTCATCTGCATGGCTTGCCCGGATTCTTAGCCACAACTGGCTTCGTACATATCAGCAAGTAAAGGGACTTCAAGCTTTCCTTATGTGCTGCCAGAGGCTAATCTGAACTGCCTACTAATTTCACTAAATAGGCCTAACTTATACCACAGAAAGGCAAATCCATAATCAGAATAAGTATCTACAACAGTAAGGACAATCTGTTTTCCTTTCCTTGGAGGAAGTGGTTCAATGTAACCAACCAACTGCAAGGTAGTTGTCTGGTCACACCTGGGAGTGGTGCCATACCTGGGGCCCAGTGTTGGTCTCTGTTGTTGCAGATATGGTTACTCAGCAGAAACTGTAGCCCAGTCAGCCTTGGTGAGTGGAAGACCATGTTGTTGAGCCCATGTGCAACCACTGTCTCTGCCAACATGGCCACTTTGCTCAGGGACCCATTGGCAATGAGAGGGATGACTGAGGAAAAGGCTGACTGCCCCCAGAACGGGCCATCCTATCTATTTGATTATTGAACTCCTCCTACGATGAAGTCACCCTTTGATGAGCATTTACAGAAGACACAAGTATCTTCACATTCCTTGCCCATCTTAGTAAGATATGTCCACATACTTCTTCTCTAGATGTCTTTCTCACCAATTTTCTAATCAGGGTTTTTCCAAGTTCTTGACCATCCAGTCAATCCCTTGGTTACAGCCCATGAATCAGTGAACATGTGGCCATTTCTCTTTCCAAACAAAATATATGACCATGTGTTCTGCCCACAGCTCGGTCCAGTGTGAAGATTTCCCTTTGCAGTTATCTTTCAAGGATGTCCCAGAGTGGAGTGGTAATGTTGCAGCTGTGCACTGTGGTGCAGAACTATCAGTAAATCAGATCCTAGTCTTCCTCAGTCAACCAATAACAGGGCAGACGCAGTGAATGCTTGGCAGCAGATGGTATTGTAACAATAGCAGACACCATGGACACTTGGGCAACTTCTTCATGTAACTTGCTTGTGCCTTCAGGACCTGTTTGGTCTCTCTATTACATATATACCACTTCCATTTGATAATGCATTGCTGCTGTGCACATCCTACTTTATGATTTGATGGGTCAGATAAAGCCCAGCTCCTAATGGGCAGCTCAGGTCAAATGGTTAACTTAATGGCCCATTGTCAATCATTCAGTTTCCACTAAAGCCCAAAAACAGATGAAGGGCCATTCTCAAAGGGGGAATAGTTGTCTGCAGATGACAGTAGAGCCTTGTTCCCAAATCTCAAAGGTCTCTTCTGTGATTTACCTGAAGGGGCCTCCCAAAGGATCCAAACTGTATCCTTATCTGCCACTGACACCTCAAGTACCATTGGGTCTGCTGTAGCATATGATCCAAATGATAGAGTAGCCTTCACTGTCACCTGGACCTGTTGAAGAATCTTCTTCTGCTCCAAGTCCCAATCAAAGCTAGCAGCTTTCTGAGTCACTTTGTATATGAGCTGGAATGACATACCCAACGGAGGACCGTGATGTCTCCAGACAGTTCAAACAGGCCCTCTAAACATTGTATTTCTTTCATGGTGATGGTATGGGCTAGGTCCAATAATTTACTTATCTTTCGCCTTAGAAGGGATATCTCTGCTCCATACTACTAGACTGCTAAGAATTTCACCGAGGTACAAAGCCCTTGGATTTTGGTTAGATTTCTTTCCCATCCTTTGATGCATATATGTGTTAAGAACAAGTCCAAAGTTACTATCTCATGCTCACTTGGTCCAATCTATATAATGCCACCAATATAGCAAATTGTAGAAGAGACAGACAATCGAGTCTTCTAACTAAGTTATGACGTAGGGAGGGAGAGTTAATATATCCTTGAGACAAAACTGTCAAAATATACTACTAGCCTTGCCAACTAAAAGCAAATTGCTACTGGTGGTCCTTATGAACAAGTACCAAGAAAAAGTTATTTGCTTGATCAATAACTGCATGCCATATACCAGGATATGTGTTAATCTGTTCAAGTGTTCAAGTAAGGACACCACCTCTGGTACAGCAGCTGCAGTTGGAGTCACTATTTGACTGAGTTTTCAATAGTCAACTGCCGCTCTTCATAATCCATCTGAAGCATGATAGGAGAGTTAAAGGGAGATGTGATGGGAATCACCACCCAAGTATCTTTCATGTTCTTGAGGTGGTTCTAATTTCTGCAATTCCTCCAGGGACGTGGTACTGGTTTTAGTTCACTATTTTCCCTAAAAGAGGCAACTGTAAAGGCTTTCATTTAGCCTTTCCAACCATAATATCCCCCACTCCACACCAAATCTTTTGCCACTCATTAGTGGTGAATCAGGGTAATCAAATGCCAGTGAGAGAGCGAGCAAGCAGGTAAACAGAAAAAGCTTCCTTCTTCCACGTCCTTTATGTAGACTGCCAGCAGAAGGTATGACCCATATTAAAGGTGAATCTTTCCATCTCAAAAAATCCAGATTAAAATTAGGTCTTCCCACTTTAAATAATTTAATTATGAAAAAAAATCCCTCACAGATGTACCCAGCCTTGGGTTTTAGTTAATTCCAGATGTAGTCAAGTTGGCAACCAAGAATAACCATCACAGAGTCATTTCACCTTCTTTTCTGTCTGCAGCATCCAAAACCAGCAGAAAATTAATTGAATGGCAGGAATTAGAAACCAGAGCTTGCAAGGTTTCTTCCCTAGATCAAGTCTCCTATTCGCCTGCCAAACCTGATTCAGAGCCCCCACCTTCCTAGTTTCCCCTTAACTTGAAATGTCTCTTGCCTAAAAGTTCCTCTCTCACCCTTGTCCCATTACTTCTAGTTACAACCTCCTTTGTCATGACAGCTAATTCCTATCTGTCCTTTGTAGACAGTTATATCATCTTTAGTCCTTCCTTGGGTTTCAAGCTTTTATTTTTCCCTCCTCCAAAGTCACCCCTCTGGCCATTCAATAATTTAATCTTTTTTTCCTTTCACTAATCTGAACTCTATGTTCTCTCTCTGTGTGGGTCCTAAGCCTGAAAGGACCCTCCTGAGTGTGGTCCACCTGGGCTGGATGAGAAAGTCAGCATTATTTCTTCTTATTTCTTCAGGGCACTTCACCAGAACCTCTAAAAGATATATTTTTGAGTTTATTCTGCCTATGAAACAGCCATAGAAATAGCTCTTATTTAATTATTTCTAGACTTTTAGTTTGCCTGGGATCCTGGGAACTTAGGCCTCTCTAGACCAGTGCTGTCCAGTAATTATGACTCGTACATATAGTTGTAAATTTTTTGATAGCTGTACTGAAAAAATAAAACCACATACATGAGGTTACTGTTAATAATACTTACATTAATATACCTAAATTACCATTTCAGTGAGTAGACAATTTTATTATAAAACTATGGATGGGATATTTAAATTCCACCTTTCTACTAAAACTTGAAAATCCAGTGTTCTATGCTTACCCTTCATCTCAATTCAAACACTATATATTAATCAGAAATCTAGTGCTCTATTTGTGTTTAGAATTTATAAAATTTAAAGTAGAATTAGATTTACATTGTTTCCAAACATATTTACAGTTCCCCAATAACTATATTTTCTGTTCTAATATTTACATTTTAATAGACTAAAACGATGTTTGGTTAACATTGAGCCCCTGTGTTTCACTGGCCACATTTTAAGCATTCAACAATTCATCTTACATGCAGCTTAGATCAAAGTTCCATGAGATGACTCTTATCTTATATTTTGGACTTTAATCAAATGCACTTATGGGGCTGGGAGACATGTGGGAGGAATAGGACTTTTTTGCTTTACTCCTTGAATTTTCCTGAGGTACTCATTGGAGATTTTAAAAAACACAAGTTATTGGATGTTAGATTAGAATGCAGTGGTGTGATTTTGAAATGCATCCCCACTAAGTAATAAGAAGTTAATATTTTACCACAAAAGACCTTAGAAATCAGCAATAGAAAGACGTATAATATGTGTGTAGGTTTGAAAATAGTTGACAGGTCATGGTTTTCAATTGACATAAGTGATTTTATCTTTATTTCATTATACAAATGAAATTGAAGCTTCTAGAATAAATATATCCAATGCTGAATCATGATAAAACACTGAGTAAAGTAGGGCTAAAAGGTCCTGACTCTGTCCTGCTCAGTAACCTCTCTAGAAAAACTCATAGTCAGCACTATGATTGGTAATGAAAGATGAATACTTCAACCCCTAGTATTAGGAGCAAAACAATGGTATCTTCCCTTGTTACTACTGTTCAGTGTTGTATTGAAGCATCTAGTGAGAGAAATTTTAAAAGAAGAGACAAGAGGGATTCACATTGGAAAGGAGAAAAGTAAAATAAATTATTATTTGGAGTGTTCCAAGGATAAAAAAGGACAAATGAATAAACGTAATAAAAAGCTCAACAATGCTTTGACATACAACATACTGCTAAAAAGCGAGTTAAGCTTCAGTATACTGTTAATGAATATTCTGGGAGCAATGGGTGAAAATTCATTATAAAAGCAGGTGGAATGAAATACTTAGGCAGAAATTTAACAAAAGAAATGTACAGCTCTCGTTCTTGTGATAGCACATTACTTTTAAGAGAAGTTAAAGAAGACCTGAAAAAGAAAGGTAGGCCATATGTGCTGATTAATGTATTCAGCATCATCGAGGTGGTACACTGTTGGGACTGTCCAACACTTTTACTCATCCATCAAGACGCTGACATTCCAGCCTAATCTACACGAGGATTGCAGGCTAGCCAGGGCTATGAAGTTTGACCCTGTTTCTAACAAAACAGAGTTGTGGGAGGAAGAGAGGGAGAGGGAGGAAGGGAGGGAAGAGAAGGGAACAGGAGAGGAGGGGAAGAAGGGAGGGAAGGGGAGAGGAGCTGGAAAGAAAAATTGATTCTGAATAGCTCAAATAGTCCTGGGAAAGGATCAGTTAGCTGGAAGAACTAAAGTACTAATAATTTGGGACTAAAGGGAGACACCCTTAAAACTGACCTAGGTGCAAGCAGAGAGTCCCTGGAGACTCCTGGCCTGAGGTTGTAGGAGGGCTGCTGAGCAGCCCTTGGCTTTGTAGCCCCCCCCCCCCCCTCCATTCCGGACTTCTGCTTAGGTTCAACCACTTCCCAACTTCCAGAAAGTGCTATGGTCGCTGAGACTTCAGAGAGATGTGGGTCATGAGGCTCCCAGCTAGTAAACTGTTTCATCACCAACGCTTCAAGAGCCTGAGTGTAAAGGTTGAGCAGAAATGCCAGCTTTTCTTACTATTCTGCCCACCTGCGGCCTTCTGTAGACAATGGACACAACTCCAGAGGAATGGTTTGTCTAAAACCGGGTATTCTGAGGAGTTCTGCTTGTCATTCTGTCTAAAGTTCACACGGGAACGGGCCAAAAGGCTGGTGGTGGGTAGTAAGACTCACATCAGAAGGGTGAAACTAGAGTCTTCCTGACCTGTCCAGAGCAGTTTGCTAGAAGTTACCCTCCTCCAAGAAATTCAGTTCCCCTAAGGCTCAATATCTGAAAGCCTTGCTTTATGCTTGGTGTTTCTGATAGGCCAGGTGGAAAATGTCCTCAGTGGCTGTGCAAGAAAACTGAATGGGGAAAGTGTCTGTGTCTGTGACAAGGTTGGATGACAGCCAGTGTACAAAGTTTGACTGTCCTGGGAACTCATTGAAGGATCTTTTTTTCAAGAACATGGAAGAGATAGGCACTTCTGGTAAGGGAGCTCTGCTTGGTGCCTTCCCTTCTGAATGTCCTTTGGGTACCATTTTGGCTCCTGCATGCAAATTTTATCCAGTAGCTCAGATACTTCCTTTGGTTCACCCAGTGGGAGTGGCTGGAGATGAAGATGTGGCAAAAGGAGTGTTTGCATTTGACTTGTTAATGTCCTCCCCATTTTAACTTTGACACATATGCTATTTTAAATTGCTATATAGGATCTGTATTTGTGTTGTCTTGATTTCAAACTTCACTTAGTAACATTTTAAATTAGGGAATTCAAATGAAATATAAAGGCTTCAAAACTGTTTGAAAGAATGACTATATATATGAGTCATCATCATTTAATCATAAAAATTATCCAGTAATCTTGCCTGAGAAAGAAAAGCAATGGCAGCTTGTTTTCAGACCATCTATAGAATTGTTATCTCTGTGTATTGCGTTAGGTGCCCCTGTACCTCCTCTGCTTTTCTACCCTGAGGTTCTTCTTCCTTTCTCTTTCCTCCCTTCCATGTTCCTTCCTTTCTCATTCCTTCTCTCATTTCTTCCACTCTTCTCTTCTTTTCCCTCCACTCTCTTTCCCTTCTTTCCTCTTTTTCTTTTTCTCCCTTTTATTTTTCTTTTTCTCTTTTCTTCCTTTTTTTCTAAATTTTCTATGTAAAAAAAAATCTTTGTGGTAGCTCGCACCTTTAAGTCCAGCACTCAGGAGGCAGAGGCAAGCCTGCTACACAGAAAAACCCTGTCTCAAAACAATACAGAACAAAACAAACACCCCCCACCAAATCTTTACAATCTTCCTCAGTGACATT
This sequence comes from Lophiomys imhausi, assembly GCA_907164525.1. Taxonomy (NCBI): domain Eukaryota; kingdom Metazoa; phylum Chordata; class Mammalia; order Rodentia; family Muridae; genus Lophiomys; species Lophiomys imhausi. The sequence goes on along the minus strand of CAJQZJ010032031.1, from coordinate 11,393,994 downwards.
TTGGCATCTTAGGCTCTCTCGGATTCCTCTGGGCCTTTTCTTTAGTATTTAATCTAACACCCATGTGTTAGATTTAACCTTAGTATGTTTTGTCAATGCAGAATTTCTGTCAAGTTACTTTATGTTAAACTACTTCAAATCTTCCTATCAAATTGCAATTTGAGTAGATAATTTTAGCTGTCATATGAGAATTTTGGATTGATCCATCTCACTGATGTAGGTTTTGGACTTACTGAGTTTCTAGATGGTTTAAGTATCTCCATGATTCTCTCATTCGTTTGTATGTTACTCCTTCAGTTCATTTCCCTCTATCCTTTTATTTTCACTCTTTCCATCTCTCTCCCCTACATTGTTCTTACATTCCTTCTACACATTGAGTCTTTACCATGGAATAAAAAACCAAAGACATGACTGCTCCTAGGTTTAGTTGAGAAGGGTTATTGCAGATATGAGGAAGAACACAGTCAGAGGCATCTGGAGGAGTCCAGACTGAACATGGCCGTCAGAATGAATCAGGCCATAGGGGAAATAGGGGTGACAGGAAGAGAGGGCAGACAGAAGGCAGGAGAAGGGACCAGGAGCCAAGAGACCAAGAGGGTGCATAGCCAAAATGGCTGAGTTATATAGTATCAGAAGCTGGGGAAAGGGAAGCAGAAGCCCAGCCCCTGGGAGGGAGAGGTTTAGGGTAGCAGGTGGGGTGAGAAGTGCTGAGAAGACGCCTGCCCAGTTGTCCCCCAGAAGACAAGAAGTAGTGGAGACCAAAGGCAATTTAGATTCCATATCTACATTTCCTTTGAGCCCAAGTCAATAAACTCAATGCTTTCCTCTCTTTCACCTATTGAGTAACAAGGAACATTTTTATTTTTGGGAGCTAGAACGACTAAAACATTTCATAAAATTTACTATTAGCTACGTTAGGCGATTTTCAGAATGCATGTTAACAGCTATTACCAAATTGAATCTCTTTCTGTGTGTGTGTGCGCGCACACACACACATATCCCAGGAAGATGGTTTTGGACGACTTTTGTCATTTGAAATGATTTGTGGAGGCTTCTTGGTGCTTAGGTAACACTGCCTTGTCTCATGAAGAAAGAGAATGTAAAAATGTTTCTTACTTCTTTTGCATACTGCACAGCTTTCCGGAGGACTCTTTCAAAGAAGGAGCTCATTCTCCCTTTTCCAGGAGGAATTGCAAATGACCCAGCTGGGATCAGCAAGGAGGCTCAGTGGGCAGAAATGCCGGCTGCTGAGCCTGATGGCCTGAGCTTGATCCCTGAGACTCACATGGTGTGAAGAGAGAGCTGACTCCCACAAGTTGTCCTCTGACATACTTCATGCCATGTTCATCATTATCACGTACACACACACTTACACACACACACACACACACACACACACACACACACACACATGTAAATAAGTGTAAAAAAATCCATCTATAATAAGAGAACAAGACGAAGCCTTTAATAGATCAAGGTACATAAATTCCACATGGAATGAAGACACAGTTTGCAGTAACACAGATTTATTTAACATTTCTTTCAACTCAGGGCTCAAGTATGGTTTCCATTGACCTTGCAGGCACAGGTCATCATTAGCAAAGAGTTTCCAGTTAAATTGCTTTTATAGGAACAGTAATAAAATTAGTTTGAAGTGAGTGTATTTGCGGTTCATATTAGGTACTCTCAAATGATTAAGAAATTGCATGCAAAAATGTATCTGGATATTAACGATATTTTTTTGAAGAAACTGAATGATTATTTTTTTAAAGTTAAAGCAATTTTACAATTTACAATTTATAATGGTAGGTAGCAGTGAGAGAAAGATGCAAAGTAAAGGAATTAAGCAAATGAATCAGGAAAGCTCGAGTGTGTGTATTGAAGTGAGGTGCAATGAATGGGTCAAATACAGGGAGTGCTTTTGAACATTTCATTCAAAGCTTTCTTTTCCCCAGCTCCCATCCCGTGCTTTTGAAGTGTTCACAGATTTAAAACTCAGCATTAAGAGAAAAATTAGAAGTTATAAAACACAACAGAAAATTTTGTCCCTTCAAGTAGAAGGCAGGACTGAAGGTCAGGCAAGCCCAGGACTTCCCAGTGTGCCTGCCCCAGGGCTTGAGGCCCACAGTTCCTGCAGATGCCCACACTTGGCTGACAGACTCTGGCCTGTCCTTCATGACAACGGAGGCGTGGCTGCAGCATTTGCTGAAAGAAACCAGAGCTCTCTGGTGCTGAGTGATGAGCTCTTTGTGATGGATGGTCTGGGAGGGGACAGGTGGGGGCAGGGGCAAGGTCACTCACGGGGAGAAACAAGGTGGACTTTGCAGCACCCAGCACATGTGTTCTGCCCCTGCCAGGGCGTTCATCTGAGCTTCCTGGCCTTCTCTTTCCCCACCATTCTGTTTTTGGAGTCCAGGAATGAAGCTTCTCCTTCCTGGCTGGGACCCTCTCTGGAAAACCCCCAGCCATTCTGTATTACATCAGCGCAGGGTGGGGGCTGAAGAACAAAACAGTCTCGAAGGCTTTGAGTGGGAATGATTCAGGTCCACTCAGGAATGGGCCAAGGAGGAGGACTTGCAGTTTTGGCCTAATGACTTTTGTCCTTGTTTACAGAGTCCAAAGTGTGACTACTGGCTGAGGGTGAGAGACTGAGTCTCACTTTAAAGGTGCCCCCTATGAGGAAGATGCCTTTGATGCCCTTTGGATGCCTTTTCCTTTTCTCTCTCTCTCTCTCTCTAGTTGTAACAACTTTGTTTTTTAATGGTCCTTGTTGTATTGCTCAGGGCCAGACTCCAGCTGCTCTTCCCAAACCTCTGGGAGAGGCCTAGTTACATCTCATTCTCGTAAATCTTGAATCCAGTTCTAGCAGGTCTTTAAGTCTGACCCTGATATGCCCAGGCAGGAGATGATTAGAAACAGCAGAGGTTGGAAAGTCAGGTGCCAAGTTGTGTCCACTTAAAAAAGACACCATCTGGCAGCAGCTGCCTCAACACGGGCTGCTGAGTGACACACATCTGTCTGAACACAGCAGGGCAGGACTAGAGATGAACAATCCAATGTTTATATTTTTATAAGACTTTCCTAGGAAGACTGAAGTTGGGGCTGGGGTATAGATTTGCTGGTGACATCTGGGGCCCTTGGGAGGGGCCTCTGCTGTCTATAATGTGCTTCCATGATACGATTTTGTTGGAGGTATAATTGGATAAATGTCACACCAATTTGCTATCTCTATACATTCACCACTGTGTTATATATATATCCATGAGTAGCCACCATTCAAATGTGCTGATAGGAAACTTCAGTGATGCCAGTTATTTAACGACTGGTAAAATTGAGTGTTTTAAATTGAACTCTTACCAAAATCCTTGGGTGTGGCCGGTGACTAGCCATGGTGACTTTTGCTTTGGTGAGAGTGAAAGGGTATATGTCACTTCCTGGCAGAGGCTCTTAAAGTGCTTACTTAATCCCCCACCTCTCTCCCGCCAAGAAACCATGTGTTGAGAGGGCAGAGTTACCTGACAGAGGCAGGCGGGACCTCTTAGTCACCCCAGGAAAGCAAGTTCCTCTCAAGAGCACTTTAAAACCCAGAATGGGCTTCGTGAGCTTTACACATAGGCGCGGAATTTTCGTCCCTGTTTGTTGCTACGATGCTGAGGTTTGACTGTGTCCCCTCCAAAATTGTGTGGTAGGAAACTGATCTTTACCTTCATCAGCTATTGGTACATGGAGGCTGGGCTTTGGGGAAGTGATTGGGACTAGATGAGGTAGTAAGGGTGGGGCTCTCATGATATGAGTGTCTTTATAAGGAGATGAGAGACTGGAGCCTGCATGATAGCTTTTTCTTGTCATGCGACCCCCTCTGCCTGGCTGATGTGGGAAGACCCTCACTAGACACTGCGCAGACGCTGTTAGGTTCTGATCTCCAGGTTCTCCCAGAATGCCCCAGTTTCTGCCTGTTACAGGGCATGCCACACCCCCAGAAGCCTTTACTTATATAACCCGGACATCTTGGGGACCCTCTCTCTCTCTCTTCCTCTCCCCTTTTGGCTCTTTCTCTCGCTCTCTTCTCTACCCTCTCTGCCTCTTTCCTCCCACTCTGTTTCTGCCCCCCCTCTTCCTCCCTCCCTCCCTCCCTTGCTCCTCTCTCCCTCCTCCCCTCCCTCTGCATGTGCATGCTGCTTCTCTTTCCTTCAGCTATTCAACAAGCCTGCCTTTCTATAGCTCAATTTGCCCTGGATCGGATCATTTCTCATGGAATGCACCATTATTATTTTTTTTTAAAACAGACCCCTGTACCATGCTTTCAGGATTCCAGATCTAATTTAGAACCTCCAGAACCACAAACCAAATACTTTATAAGTAACCCAATCGCAGGCACTTTTGTTATGGCAATAGAAATTAAACCTAAACATTCTTAGACACATCCCTTACTAGCATCTCTCTAAGGAAGACCAAGAGACATTTGAATGGAGAAGCTAAGTAAACTATATCGTTCACAGAGGCCACTTCTTCAGATCCTTAAACACCAGCCTGAGAAGTTAATGAGGGTGGTAGTGGGAATGAGGCTATCCTGGCCAGCATTTGTAATGTGGTAGAGGATGGGTTACTAAAGCACTATGATAATTGGTATTTAAAACATTTACTTAGAAATCGTTGAAAAGTAAATTGGTCCAATAGTTTTGGAAAAGAATATACGGATCATTAAATTACATGTATCTGGGCTGAAGAATAGATGTTGCTTTCAGAGGATCCAGATCCAGTTTCCAGAACCCACATAGTAGCCCACAATTATCTGTCATTCCAGTTTCAGGGGATCTAATGTCTTCTTCTGGCCTCCAGAGCAACTACACATGCGTGGTACACAAGCTGACATGGAGGCACACACATATACACATAAAAAAAATAAATAAACCTTTAGAAGGCTGGAGAGATGATCTGCAGATAAGAATACCAGCTACTCTTCCAGAGGACCCAGGTTTGATTCCCAGCACCACATTGGAGGTTCATAAGGATATTATGCCTCTTCTGGACTCTGAGGGTACCAATATATATGTGCTACACACATGTAGGTAAAACATCAACACACTTATAATAGCAAAATAATAATTTTAATAATTAAAGTGAGCTGGGTGTGGTGGCACACTTTTAATCCCACCACTTGGGAAACAGGAGCAGGTGGTTTTTTGTGACTTGGGGCCAGCTTGGTATATAGTGAGTTCCAGGATAGCCAGAACTACAGAGAGAGACTCTGTTTCAAAAAAGCAGCAGCAGCAACAACAGCAACAAAAAAACCTCTAAAGATTAAAAATTACACAATCTTTTGTTCCAGCAATGTCACCTCTAGAAATGGAGGCTCCAAAAATACTTAAGTATTAAAATAAATGCATCCAAATGTATTTATTATAAAATTATAATTATTATACGTTAAAATTTATATTTATTAATAATTAACAAACACCTATAACCTATAACCTAATACCTATAAACACTTAATACCTAAGAACACTTAACCAATCCTATTTTAACCCTTTTGAAGGGATATTAAAATTCAGTGACACAGGTCTATGTAGGCATCTTAGTTAACAGTCCTTATAGTAATTATCAGTCAGGCTCTGGCAGTCACGGCAGGAGTCCTATCTTCAGGACTTGGCTTCCTCTGGGCCTAGCTTTGCACATCATGCAGTCAGTTTATTTCAACTGCTTGTTTGTGGTCTGCTTATGAGGCCAGCCTGTTTTAACCACCAAACTTGAGGTGGGCTTCCTCCGCCACCGGAGACTCACTTTCAGTCTCCTCAGCCCATGGCCTCAGAACTCCACCTGCCTTGCTCACCCTCCCCACACTCTCCGGCTCCTGGGCCGATGTTGTTAGTGTCCAGCTTTCAAGAACTTTCTCTCAGCAGGCTCTATGGCGTGCCTTTTCTGCCAGCCTTAGGCTGGCTTGCAGCAAAAGTCTCCTTCTCAGACTCTGCCTCTCAGTTTCTCGACAATCCTCAGCTTACTTGCCAAGATTTCTGACTGTTGATTTTCCTCAGGCTATTGCGGCCTAAAGGCTGGTGGATGGCATATCTTGCTTCATTTCTCCAGCGTGCGCTTCTATCTTTGTCCATGGGTATGTGGAGCTCCGTAGCTTATTTTTTTGTGCGTTGTCTCCAGATCCTTGGCAGTCTCAAGGGCTCACAAGATCTCTCTTGATATCCAGTGGTCCCCAGTGGTCCCTATGGCTTCTCCTTGCAATTGACATCATCTGTGGCTTCTCAGCCACACCCCTTCAGCAAGGCATCATCTGTTCCTCTCATGGAACTGTGGCCTCAATTGGGCCCTGATCATCCTGGCCCAAGTCCCCTAGTGTCCAACCAATGCCAAGCTCCTCCTTTATGTGCTGCCAGGTGCCAGGCTGGTTTGTCTGCTTCTCTCAAGAGTTCAGAAGTAATCGCATATTCATTAAAGAAAGCTAATTCCCATGGCACAGGTAATTACTCAAAGAATAAATAATTTCATTCATACCTTAGTATGCAGATTTAATAGTGAAGACCTTTGCATGGCATAGAATAGCCATTCAAAGAACATTTTTTTGAGTATTTATATGTATGTGTTCAATAAATATTTAGGAGACACCTATAGCCTAGGAGCGATTTCCCTCTGTGTTTGGTCACTAGGAGACACAAGCTTCCCCTTCAAAACATGGTGTGGTGTAGGGAGGGCGTGGGAAGGACATAAGAGCATCTTGGGTAAGAGTTCTCAGGATGTGTGAGGAAATGAGTCTGACAGCTGGAGTGTAAGAAAAGACAATGGTAAGATGTAAGCAGAGGCTGCATAAACTCACAGGTTTGTTGACTGCATCAACAGGGCTGATCAGAGACATGAGAAGAAGAAGGGAGAGAGCGTGCTGGGCATGGTGACGCACGCCTTTAATCCCAGCACTAGGGAGGCAGAGGCAGGTGGATCTCTGTGAGTTCAAGGCCAGCCTGGTCTACCAAGTGAGTCCAGGACAGCCAGTGCTAAACAGAGAAACTCTGTCTTGAAAAAAAAAAACAAAAACAAAAACAAACAAACAAAAAGAAGGGAGAGAGCAAGCATGAAGAATAATGGCTGCCTTCTTGTCTTTATGGTGCTATTACTTAGAACTAGGGAGAATAACTGGGCACATGAGAAAAGAGGAAGAGCTCATTTCCCACACATGTGTGGTACTTGGGATGGAGTCCAGACCCCTACAAATGCTCTGCCACTGAGAGCCACACCCCCACGTCAAAGTAAGCTCTTCTTAATTTCTTCAAAAATACTACAGAAGAGTTGCCGATGGAGTGGTTAGGGAGGGTGTGTTGCAGGCAGAAGTGAGCTCTGAGGTGAAGGCGATAATCTGGGAATGGGAATGAGGCAGAGTCGGATGGCTTATGAATCTGAACAAGATCAGGGAGGATAGAGAGGAACAGGGCATGGGATCCAAATGAATCTATAGAAATGTGCTTACAAGTATGCATAGCATATGCGGGAGACAGAAAAACATTTAGTACTTTAAAGTTTTCATGGTCGTTGTTTTTGTTGTTAATAGGGGCAGAGATTGAAGCAAGAGTATAATGGTGTCCCAGAACCCAAGAGAAGGGCGTGTTGAAAAAAGAGGTGGCTAAATTCCACAGAGTTAGAAGTCAGACATGTCACAGTAGAAACAATTATTCAGGGAGTGGCATATTTATCTAGCTCCTCTGAGTGTATAGCATTTTTTCTGATCTACTGGCAGGCCTATACTGTTTAAGTAGGCTTAGGTGTCCACTACATTGGGATGTATTTTCAGCTACAATTGAACCAACCATACAACTGAACTGACCATGCAACTGAACCAACCATCTGTAAGTTTGTTCTCTCTCTCTGTCTGTCTCTTTCTCTGTCTCTCTTCTCTCTGTCTCTCTCTTGCCTCCCTCTCTTTTCCTCCAGGATGGGGCAGGATCTACAGATGGATATAGACTAGGGCTGCTGGAACTGTGGGATCTGAGGGACTCAGAAAGACTTGAGGGTATGTATATGAAGGAAGAAGGGCGAAGCTTGTCAGGGCTTGGAGAACATGCCTGGTGGTGCTTAACTCATTTCAAGGATACCTCACTGTGGAAGGCCTAAGATAATCAGGACATGTAGGCCTGGATGCCAGAAACAGAGTGAATGTGTGTTTGCATGTATGTGTGCCTGTTCCCAGATGAGTGAGCATGGTGAGAAAACAAAGGTAGCATGGCATGACATAGCCATGATTTAGAAACTTACATCCCTGGTAGTTCATGTGTTAGAAGCTCAAGCCCAAGAACAGAAATGCTAACAAGTATGGAACCTTTAGGAGGAATGGCTCAGTGGAAAGTAGGTGCTTAGCATCTCAGTGGAAGAGATTAATGTAGTTCTCATGGAATCTTTAGTTTTTGTAAGAAAAGGGTTACTGACTCCTCCCTGCCCTCTGGCCTCCTGTCTCCCCCTGTGACCTCTCCCTATTTCACATGCTCCTCATAGTATGATGACAACTGAGCAAGAAGCACTCTGCTTGGCCTTTCAGCTCCAAAGATGTGAGCTAAATAAACCTTTTGCATTTAAAGGTATCAGCTTCTGGTGTTTCCCTGTAGTAATGAGAAACTGTCTGAGGCAGAGTGTAATGGAAAGAGGAGTCAATGTCAAGTTCCCCGGAAGTTTGCTCAGTCCTAGGCAATGACCATTGCATTTGGAGCAACCAAGGCATCGGAAAACTTCAGCATCCCCCATAATGAGGGACAGACATTATCCTGCATCAGGGGAATAGCTCATGCTGCTTCTCTGACACCAGGTGATTTGCGAAGTTCTTGGATATTACACAATGTACTGATGTATTTAAGAAAATTCAGTAATGAAAAATAACTCAAAATAAATCCCAAATAGAAACCTAAGGGAAAAATTACTGATTGAATTTCTTTTATACCTTTTGTCTATTCATCTTTATATATCCACATTATTTCTCTATTGAATAGCTTATCTACTGAATAGCTCTCCCATAACTTTAAGGATAATTTTTATTTTAAAAGAGGTTCCAACAACTTGCTAGGGGTGTAGCTATTCCATAGGCAGAAATGTATCCATAGATGTTAGTTCAAAACTTGCTGGGAATGTGTCTACTATCTAATCAGAAATATGTCTTTAGATGTTAATTCAAATGTAAATGCACCAACCAGACAGAGTCAAATTGGAGCATTCACCGTGGCCTATTCACAATCTCAACTCATCTACAATGGCTCAATTGTGACAGGAAGTTGGTGCTTCCGGTGTGAATTTCACCAGGTCAATGATCAGAACCTTTCAAGAATTCTCTTGGCATTTTAAGGAGCAAGTCCTGTCCAGAAGAGAAAAAAATTCAGAGAACTTCCATATGTTTCATGTGGCCAAGCTCCCTCATATCCTCCTCCTGTCCCAGAATCCTGGTGAAGGATCCCTAGTCTTTGAGAGACACCCCAAGCTTAGTGTGGTCCAGGCCACTGTCCTCACAGCCTTGTGTTTTGATAGATCCCTAAGTCTCAAGCAGCCACACAAGACCAGTGGGGACATTCCTCTTTTCTAAGTCTGAAGAAGGTGAGATCTTTCTCCTCTAGACAACTTTTTATTTTGTATGTGAGCCAAAAGTTAGGAGGTCTTTTCCCAAAATATTTTAAATAAGTTTTAAAATCATTTTTGAAAGTCTAGATTTTAATGCCTATGCTGGGCTTCCAGCTGCTGTGTTCACAGATGCACCTCCCTTTGGGCACTTCTGGTGAATTGTGAGCCACTCAGATGTTTCAGCAGAAGGTGGAGTGGGAAGGGAGCACACAACCCTTTCTTCTTTGGAGCTGTGTTTGTTTTTGGCTCTTAGAGTGTCTCCTAGTACCATTGCTTCATTCATCACGACCACAAATATGCATCTTCCTGGTGCAGTGCTGTTAGCATGCTCCCAGAGAGACACGTTGTTTGAAGCAAGTGTCTTCATTCCTACAGCCATAGTAAGAACAGACTTTTATGCACTTATACCTGTGTGGTCACCCAGACTGTAAGTGTCTCAGAGCTTTGGAGCTCATAATTCAAGGAAACCACTCTCATGCATGCACAAATGAGAAATACATACCCAGGCCATGTGCCACTGAGGCTCGTGCTGAAGAAATGGCAGCCACAGCTCAAAGAAGGAAAAAGAAAAACCACAGGTTTGCCTGCAAAAATCAGCCACTTGAGGCCAAGTGTGCTAGTGCTGTGAACAGGTTATATGCTCAAGTTTGCTAAATCATTTATAGGAATCTCATTTAAAAACAGAAATCTTTCCTTGAGCGCCTGTGTTCTGAATTAGGCACATCTCGATTGAAACTCTGTTATGCTATGTTGGTATAGAAAGGTGCAGGTGTCAGGCTAGAGAAAGCAACCACCTGAGAAAACTCATTGCTTCATAGAGCAGCGGGCTCAAATTTTCAATTTTTTGATGCCTTCCAGTAGGCAGAGGATTTAAGGAATAGCATCTTCTCAGGGCAGTGAGAATGAAATAGCCCATAACTTTGGTTTGTCAAAACAAGTAAAGGAACTTTATATCATAGCTTCCTTTTAGGCCCAAGGGCCTGTGAAGTTGTTGCTGATGGACACTTTCTTTGAAGCATGGGTGGCAGGTGTTCGCAGCCATCCAGGAGCAAAGCCAGGAGGAAAGCCCTGAAGCCTAACGTGGAGAGTATGAAGAGAGAACTGCACTGTTCCTCAGATCTAGGCCCGCTGGAGAATTGCCCAGGCCAAAAGGAGCATTTAGGCTGCACTAAGGAGGAGTGTAGGTGTTAGAGCATCAAATGCTGGTCCTTAAGTGGAGTGGAGCCCAATTTTTAATTGATGCTTTCAGGGTTTCTGCTTTGATACAAATGGAGCAGAGTTTACAGGTACTGATTTCTGGCTAAAAGAGGATGAGAGACCTATAAGGGATAACAGTGGCAACAGACACAGTGTTTGCTGTGCCTACAAGTCTATGTACTTTAATTTAGTCCACTTTAGTAACATTCATCCTGTTGTTGTTGTTGTTATTATTATTATTTACTTTGCAGGAGTAACAAACAGGACAGTTGACCTAACTTCCCTAAGCAAAATGAATGGTGGAGCTAGGATTTGAACCTAGGCGGTCTGACCCAGCATCCCAACTCATAATTCTTTTTCTTGGCCTATTTTGTCCAATATACCTGTTAAGTGCTTTTTCTGATGATCCCACTATGCAAGTCAACTTGGAATCATACACTTGAAAATACCAGTGTCCTTTCAGCAAATATCTCTAGCAGCTGGAAAAATGTGAAAACAGTGAGCCTTTGTGAGCTTTGTGTAGAAACAGTTCTGTTGTTATTTGCCTCGAAAATGTTATGTGAACTTCTTTTGTGCTCCTCTGAAGCTTGTCTTAAGATGACATAGAGAGGAGGGACCTCTGGGAATCTTTTCAGATATCTGGCTTTTGTATTGGCAGCAAGTTGGTGGCGAGTGACCATTTCAGTAAAGTTACCCCTTACTGAGCACTGATCAGTCAGTGGACTCTGAGTTAATATTTTTCCTGCTTCATTTCCTTAGGTTTTGATTACATTGTAAGACAGGTCATATAGTCCATTTGAGATATGAGGAAACAGTGGTACGGGAGTTAAATAAGTTGCTTATTCAATGTACCCAAACAAGAAAGCTGTCAACTAGATTTGCAGATGTGTCTCTGCTCTTCGGCACCACAATAGATATGTTTGCACTTAGTGACAGTTGTCTGGATAGGAATGTGAACATTGCTTCATCGATTTTTCAAGCCAAGTCAAGGGTTTGTGATGCCTTTGTAGTGTATCAACTTGGCTAGGGAGAAATGAAAATTAATAATCTTGTATGTGTTTTGGTGACAGAAGAATCACAAAGAAAATTTTTGGGTGATTTGGAGGCCAGAGGAGAAGAAACCGCCATATTGTTGCTCACATATTGGGGCTGATCCTCTCAGCTTCCTTGTGGTTGTGGTCAAGCAGTCGTCAGGTATACCATTGCTCCCTTTCCCCTGGATTCTCCTTCTCTCTTCCCACTTCTGCGTTAGGTGAATTTATTTTTGTGAGGAAGTGCCCTGCTTTTTGTCAAGCACCAAGATTAGTCATGCATTTTATCCTTCACTTGTGTAATTCCAGCTGTGCCCCTGCTTCTTAATCTCTATTACATTCTTTTTCTCTTTGCTTTGCCTGGCCCATGGAATCCAAACTCCAGCATCAGACACAGAGATGATAGCTTTACAAAGATTGTTCACCCAGTCCCACAAGACCAAATCCTTGGAGCAAATCATTGACTGATGTAGTCCTCTGATCATCTCTACTGTTTCTACATGGTCTGTGCCCATTGTCTTAGTTAGGGTTCCTAACATTGTGATGATAAAACATCATGACCAAAACAACTTGGGGAGGAAAGGGTTTATTGCAACTTTCAGATTATAAATCTATCACTGAGGAAAGGCAAGGGCAGGAGCTCAGGGAAGGAACCTGGAAACAGCAGCTGCTGCAGAGGCCCTGGAGGAAGCTGCTGATGGGCTTTCTCAGCCTTCTATTTTATAGCACCCATGAGCACCACTCCAGTGGTGGCACCACTCCTGATGATCTGGTCCCAACCACATCAATCATTAATCAAGAAAATACACCACAGGCTTGCCTACAGGCCAGTGCAGTAGGGACATTTTCTCAGTGGAGGATCCTTTTTCCAAAACGACTCTAGCTTGTGTGAAGTTGACATAAAACCAGTCAGCACACTCAGCATCTAGACCATTATTTATGACATGCTGTTCCATCTTCTACAGTGACCTGAATCTGCAGCGTACCTTTGGGATCAACAAGGTAGAAATTCTTGTTCTATATCCAGAGGTGGTAACTACAGTCCTGTGAGGTTTGATAAGTTGCCTTTATATTTCATGGGATTGAGATTCAGACTGTTGACCTACAATTAGGCATCTTGAGTTTATTCTGAGATTCAGTTTCATGATTATCTAATGTGAACACATGCAAATGGATGTTGCGACACTTTACCACATCCAACCTCTTGACATGCACTCGGTGTGTTGAAATAGCTTAGTGAAGGTAAATTTGTAGTTAAACTTGATTTGACATTTCTTTCTCTTTGTGTTTGAAAACAACCCAATAATGAATATTTTTAGTATCTCCTTTGAGGCTCACTCACACTCTTCAAAGTTTGTATTTCAAAGTCAAATGTGTTACTGCCTGGGGTAAAGGAGGCTGATGGTGTGGCTAGCCTACTGCTCAGAAACCTTGTCAAAGAGCAGTGCACTCAGGAAAAACAGTGTAAAGTGTAAAGAATGACATGCTCAAACCATAGGCTTAATGGACATTGACATGTTAATCTCTTTCATATTGACAGAAAAATTGGATGTATGGGCTTGTCTTTTCTTTCAGCTCATTCTTTGAGACTGATTCTTCTTTGAAACTTCTTTGAAGCAAAACTATAACCCAGATGAATCACAAATAACACCCAACCCACCAGAATGCAAGAGACCCAGACGTCTCTCTTACGATGGCTGCTTATACATGGTATGTAAATAGTGTTTGCCATGCAATAATCCTCAACATATATCAAGAGAAGAATGGTTTCTGTTTTACTGGATAGTACGAAGAGGAATCATTGAGGATGAGCATGTCTTCCTTTTAGCAATAAGGAGTAGTATCAGGATAGCATTGTCTAGTTTGTTTCCTGATTTGGAAAGCTTATCTTCATGGAGTTAGAACAGTCATGATGAAGATGACCAACATTTAAATTTCTACCACTATGCACTATGAACTCCCCAAGCACTTGCCACATGTCAAGTCATTGAACTACCACAAGAACTTATGAGTTGCATTGCTGTCTCAAATAAAGAAACACAGAGGACTTAACTAACCTAAGACCACCGCACTAGTCAGGTGATGGGAAACGTGAATCTAGACAGTGTGGGTCTGGGGGCTGCTTCTTGAAATTATGCCGCATTTCTATCTTGAAAATTCACACAAACGTGGATATACATGTACACTCTCTGAAACTTCAGATAGCAATCATGTGGGTAATCACCCATGACAAAGGTGAATGATGTCACTGCCTGTGCTCCCCTGTCATGTGACAGCAACTACTGTCCCCAATATTGACTGGAGTTACCAACTGTGTTTCAAGAGTGAGAGATGTGAGGAAGTGAAGGGTAGTAGAGCCGTTGAGAAATCCTGCTGCTAAGGTCAAAGTCTGGCATTACTGGAAAGCCTCTGTGTTTGGTACAAAATGACAGACTCCCTTTGTCAGCAGGATTCCCTCCTCTCCGCCTGATTTGGGGAAACCCCAGATCCTTTATCTGAGGAATGTCATGTAGCCCTTAGGGAAATTACAGGTCCCCCTCCACACCCCATAAGAGCAGCTTCCGCTGCTCTCCTGTACCACCTGACAGTGTTCATCTGCGGTGGTTGATTGCTGCCAGATTCGAGTGTGAGCCAAGTCGGCGGGTTCCAGTAACTGCTTGGCTCGATCCATGAGCTCCGAGCTCCTTGAAGTTGCCTGTCCAGGTGACAGCAGCTTAGTTAAAAGAGCTGTGACGTTTTCCTATACAGAGAGGGCCTCTCTCTCTCCTGCATGCTTACCTGTTTACCGGAAGGGCTGTAACACTTGGTGGTGGAGATAATCCTTTCTCCCAACTCTCTGGGATACCGTGATGTGACACGGGTCCCCTGTTTCATCCTTTCCTGCGCAGAAACAGACATAGGCCCGGACCTTCCGGCGGAGAAGAGTACACTTCCAGCTTGGTGCCTGACAAGGCCTGAGCTTCCCCGGAGAGTACCCAGCAAGGCCTGATCTCCCTGGAAGAAGCAGAACCACACTGAGCCACGCTGAAACTTTGGTGTCAAAGGAATGGGGAGAAAAACAAGGAAAAACAGAGTGTTTTGAATGGCTTCCAAGCCTGAAGCACTCCATGGGCATAAAATGATAATTTCTCCTTGAAGTTTGTGAAATGAAAATGATAGTGATTGAAGGAAGGTTCAGGACCACTAGACATGTTACCTAGCCCCAGCAAGGATGCTTTAGGAATGGGTTAATTCTACTACGTTTGTCACATTTCTTTGACTCTCACGCATGATGCCTATGAGGACGACAGTGTCTGGCTCATGTTTTCCAATGGTTCTTATTTGTTAGAAATGACAGGGTTCCTTACTGCTGTTATAAAGCTTGTCTGTTATAAGTGCATGCTATTTCTCAGTATCAGGTCACACCTTTAAAAAGCCAGAAATCTCCCTGCTCAGCAAAATTACACTTGGGAGTGTTGATGACTTAAGCAAAGAGTTTCCCACCTGAGGCCAGGTGACTGATGGACTATCCATCTGCATATAAAACCAGTGTTTAAACCTTGGTGTGACTAGGTCCTTAGCACCTGGGTTTCCAAACAGCTGCAGACCATCCTCAAACTATTAATAAGTGTAATGCAAAGACAGCGAATGCCCACGAGCTAGATTTTTACTCTCTCTCTCTGTTTGTAAACTTGGTGTCATTGCTCCCTTATTTTATTTTTTAAAGGTTTATTTATTTATTATGAATACAGTGTTCTATATGCATGTATGCCTGCAGGCCAGAAGATGGGACCAGAACTAATTATAGATGGTTATGAGCCACCATGTGGTTGCTGGGAATTGAACTCAGAACCTCTGGAAGAGTAGTCAGTGCTCTTAATCTCTGAGCCATTTCTCCAGCCCCTCACTTATTTTATTAATTGGCCTATGTGGCTCAGTATCAGGCCACAGAATGGCCACAGACTGAGTCTGTGATTTCTTCCCATATTATCTCCTCACAGCTGGGAAGGGACTCCACCCACTTAGGCAATGTAAATTTCAATTTCATTATCATTTAGGTCCAATGATATTAGAAGAAATAACAGGCATTTGACTTATCTTCAGCCTATATGGAATACTTCTCAGGGAAATAACATGCAAACTTGTTTATTTTATTGCTCTTTAAGAAATATTCTTCAATTTGATCCATACTTGACTATCAGAAATTGCTCTCTGGTTAACTAATGTTCTTAGTTTTACAAACACTATGTTTACACTACTTAAGGTGTACAGGTTCATATATGCCATAAATGTATGTATACACAGAAGGATCTATACGTCAGTCACATCATGCTAACATGCACTCTTGAGTTATACTACTGCTTAAGTTATTCTTTGGTTTCCCTAGACCTGCCCAGCCCAGTCTTCTGCACATGGAAGTGCTGTGGCTTCTATCTTTCTTGATGACTGTACTCTTCACTGTAGTCAGAGAAGCTGTAAAAAGCAACTCAGAGCACATCAGTCCCCTGATGTCATTTTCTGGTGGCTCACCACTGCCCCAGGAGTGAAATTCAAATGTCCCCATAATCTATATAGTCTCCCATGACCTGGATCTGGCCTTATCCCTCACACCACCTAATAGAAGCCCTTCTGCTTGCTCTGTCACAACCACCACAGATCTCCGAACTGACAGCTTGTTCCATTCTTTCAGGTATTAAACTGAAATGACATTTCCTGAGAAGCTCCTGGGACACTCTGCCTAAAGCAGCGACCTCTCTTCCATCATTATCCTAATATACTGTTTGTTTTTTTTTAAAGAGAAAATATATCAGTATCTGAAATGACCTTGTGTACATTTGTAAAGCTACCACACAATCTTGTGAGTGCCAGGAGGGGATTGTCCTGATCCAGGGTCTCTACAGCTAGACACACATGGGCATGCATGCGTGGAGAGCTTTCTAAAACACAAATCAATGAACACTTTCACTAAGAAGGCAGCTGGTGAAAGCTTGTTTCTCCCTCTTTTGTTCTGAAGGCTTGAATCACAGTCAGCACTGACTGACACTTGGGGGAACCATAGGCTCCACTGGATATTGGTCTATTCCATTCCAAGTAGACAACCCCTGAGCAAAAAGTCATCTATTAAAATGTGGCACATGTTGAAAAGCCCATTCTTAGCAGTGCAATGTGTCATAATGTTAAACAACCCTACTGTTTTCCTTAAAATAGAGCTACATCCTCATTCATTGTGCTGCATTTGGGGCTTGGTACTATTTTGAGAAGTCACCCAGGCAAGCCTTCCTTCTTCTCTATGCAGAAGCCCTGTCATAGTGAATCTGACCTTCTGTCAGGTCAATGTCTGTAAGCACTATAGCTCCCTCCATGGCACTTTTTTTGATGCCTTTTTAAAAATATATATTTACTACTTCAGGTACCATCTCCATTACTGTGCCCTCTTTCCACCCCTCCCTGTCCCACCTTCCCACCCCCTACCCCCCATCCCTTCCATCCCACTCCTCAGGAGTGTAGTGTCCCCACATATCAGTCCCTCACCCCAGTTCAGCAGTAATATGAGGGCCAAGAGCCTCCTCATACACTGGGGGCCTACAAGGCAGCACCACTAGGGTGAAGTGTCTCATGTACAGGTAAAAAAGTCCATGTTCCTGTTCCCTTTGGTGCATTGGCTGTAGCATAGTTATCCTGTACTATATGGCTAAAAACTGATTATAAGTGAATAGATGCCATGTGCGTCTTTCTGAGTCTGGGTTAGCTCACTCAGGATGAGCTTCTCTAGTTCCATCCATTTGGCTACAAATTGCATGATTTCGTTGTTTCTGATGGCTGAGTAATATTCCATTGTGTAGATGTACCACAGTTTTTTTTTTATCCATTCCTCGGTTGAGGGACATCTGGGTTGTTTCCAGTTTCTAGCGATTACAAATAAGGCTGCTATGAACATAGATGAGGAAACCTCCTTGTGGTTTGGTGAGGAATCACTTGGATATATACCTAGAAGTGGTATGGCTGGGTCCTGAGGCAGAGCTATTCCAAGTTTTCTAAGATATCGCCAGACTGACCTCCATAGTGGTTGCACAAGCCTGCACTCCCACCAGCAGTGGAGGAGAGTTCCCCTTTCTCTACACCTTGGCCAGCATGTGCTGTCATTTGAGCTTTTGATCTTAGCAATTCTGACAGGTGTGAGATGGAATCTCAGAGTAGTCTTGAGTAGGATTTCTCTGATGATTAAGGATATTTTTAATAACAGTTTCTATTTCCTTAGGGGTTATAGGGCTGTTTAATCTGTTAACCTGATCCTGATTTAACTTTGGAAGGTGGAATCTATCAAGAAAATTGTCCATTTTGCTTAGGTCTTCAAATTTGGTGGAGTACAGATTTTTAAAGTAGGACCTAAAGATTCTCTGGATTTCCTCAATGTCTGTTGTTATTTCTCCCTTTTCATTTCTGATTTTGTTGATTTGAGTTTTTTTTCTCCCTCTGTCTTTTAGCTAATTTGGCTAGGGATCTGTCTATTTTGTTGATTTTCTCGAAGAACCAACTCTTGGTTTCATTGATTCTTTGTATAGTTCTTTTTGTTTCTAAGTTGTTGATTTCAGCCCTAAGTTTGATGATCTCCTGCCTTCTGCTCCTCTTGGGAGTGTTCGCTTCTTTTTTTCTTTTTCCAATTCACCCAGTTTAGCTGTTAATTCGCTAATATGAGCTGTCACAATTTTCTTTTTGAAGGCACTTAATGCTATGAACTTTCCTCATAGCACAGCTTTCATTGTGTACCATAGGTTTGGGTATGTTGTGCCTTCGTTTTCATTGGTTTTTAGGAAGTCTTTGATTTCCTTCTTTATTTCTTCCCTGACCCAATAGTCATCAAGTAAAGAGTTGTTCAGTTTACATGTGTGTGTAGGCTTTCTGTTGATTCTGTTGCTGATGAAGTCCAGCTTTATTCCATGTTGGTCTGATAAGATACAAGGGGTTATTTCAATTTTCTTGTATCCGTTGAGGCTATCTTTGTGTCCGACTATATGGTTGATTTTGGAGAAGGTTCTGTGTGGTGCTGAGAGAAGAAGGTGTATTCTTTTGTGTTTGGGTGAAATGTTCTGTAGATATCTGTTAGGTCCATTTGATTCATGACCTCTGTTAGACTCATTATTTCTCTGTTTGGTTTTTGTCTTGATGACCTGTCCATTGTTGTGTGTGGGGTGTTGAAGTTTCCCACTACTAATGTGTGGGGATCAATGTGAGTTTTAAGCTTTAGAAGGGTTTCTTTTACAAATGTGTCCCTTGTATTTGGGGCATAGATATTCAATATTGACATGTCATCTTGATGAATTTTTCCTTTAACAAGTATGTAGTGCCCTTCCCTATCTTTTTTGAATAACTTTAGTTGAAAGTCTATTTTATTTGATATTAGGATGTCTACTCCAGCTTGCTTCCTGGGTCCATTTGCTTGGAAAACCTTTTCCTGCCCTTTACTCTGAGGTAGTGTCTATCTTTCTTAGTGAGATGGGTTTCTTGTATGCAGAAAAATGATGGGTCTTGTTTATGGATCCATTCTGTAAGCCTGTGTCTTTTTTATCGGGAGTTGAGTCCATTGATATTGATGGATATTGATGATCAAAGGGTTGTTATTTCCTATTATTTTGATGTAGGTGGTGGTTGTGTGTTTCTTTTGGCTTACTGCAGTGGAGTTTTTTAATTCCTCTGTTTTCTTGGGTGTAGTTATCTTCTCTGGGTTGGAATTTTCCCTTTAAGATCTTCTGTAGGGCTGGTTTTGTGGGTAGATACTGTTTCAATTTTATTTTATCATGGAATATCTTGTTTTCTCCATCTATGTTGATGGAGAGTTTTGCTGGGTATAGTAGTCTGACTGGGCACCTATGTTCTCTCAGGGCTTGTAGGACATCTGCCCAGGCCCTTCTGGCTTTTAAAGTTTCTGAGGAGAAGTCAGATGTAATTCTGATGGGTCTGCCATTATACGTTACTTGACCTTTTTCTCTTACAGTTTTTAATATTCTTTCTTTTTTTCTGTACATTTGGAGTTTCAATTATTATATGGCAAGAGGGGTTTCTTTTCTGATCCAATCTCTTTGGAGATCTGTATGCCTCTTGGAATTTTATTGGCATCTTTTTCTTTAAGTTTGGGAAGTTTTCTTCCATGATTTTGTTGAAGATATTTCCTGAACCTTGTAGTTGGGAGTCTTCTCTTTCATCCATGCCTATAATTCTTAGGTTTCATCTTTTCATTGAGTCCTTGATTTCTTGGATGTTGTGGGTGAGAACTTTTTTAGATTTCTCATTTTCTTTGGTTGTTATACTGATTTCTTCAACAGAATCTTCCACGCCTGAGATTCTGTCTTCCATATCTTGTATCCTATTTTTGATACTCATATCTGTAGTTCCTGTTCTCTTCCTTTGGTTTTCCACATCCAGTTCTATTTCTGCTTATGATCTTATTGCTTCCATTTCCAACTTCAAGTCTTGAAAGCTTTTAGACATTTTATACATTTCCTGCTCCAAGAGATGACTTTCTCTGCCATTCATTCAGATCTTTCATAGCTTTGTCTCTTTCCCATTCATATTTGGCTGAGTTGGCTTGGAGGTTTCTAATGGTGTTCTCCATTCTTTCAGAATTTTCACTTCTTCTAAGGGCTCTATCAATTTCCTAACTATAGATTTGTCATCATTTTCATGTGTTTCACCTGTGGTGGGATGATCAGGGTTTGCTGTGTTAGCATTGCTGTATTTTGTTGGCGTCATATTTCCCTGATTTTTGTCAGATTTGGTTTTTTGCTGACCTTTAGCCATTTGGTTGTCCTTAGCTGATTGTTCCTAGTGTCTTCTGGACCTGATGCTAAGGATGGGACTTTGGTGTAGAGGCTGTATAGTCTTGGTGGTCTGTAGCTCAATACAGGCTAGGTGGGGTCTTGTGTTGGGGGTTATAGTTTGATATTAGGATGGCTACTCCAGCTTGCTTCCTGGGTCCATTTGTTTGGAAAACCTTTTCCCAGCCCTTTACTCTGAGGTAGTGTCTATCTTTGTTAGTGAGATGGGTTTCTTGTATGCAGCAAAATGATGAGTCTTGTTTATGGATCCATTCTGTAAGCCTGTGTCTTTTTACTCGGGAGTTGAGTCCATTGATATTGATGGATATTAATGATCAAAGATTGCTATTTCCATGGATGGCTTTATCTACTGCTGGACCTTGCATGCTGCAATACTGACCTTTCAGGCAAGATGTGTAACTGGTGCAATAGTGACAAGGTTATTTATGGGGGAAACCAATCATTCTCTACATGGGATTTGAGGCTTGATCCTGGGGGGGAATTCATGTCTGGTTCTGGTGAAAACCCATGGCTATGGAAGTCATAGGCCCTATGGGAGAACCTGTCCATGTTGTTTTCTAAAAGCTGTGCATTAAACTGATTTCTAAATACCTAATTTATATCCATTGATTTGTGCTACTTCAATATTGGTCAGAGAAACTCCTTATTACAATGGGTAGTTTTAGTGCAGAGATAAAGGACTGTTGTAAGTGCTGAGAATAATTACCTATTTACCTGTAGGTGGGGCATCTGTATCAACCCTCTTCCTAAGGCTCAAGGAACATCATGGGTTCAGAAAGGATGTAAGGGGTAGAGTACGGAAGAAATGCTGTGAAATGTCCCTTGGATATGCCACAGTTTTCAGCCAGATTAACTCACAGCCCTGTTGTTAACTACCATACAAGATTAAGACAGTTAAGAACCATACAAGATTAAGACAGGTAAAACTTCCAACATGGAAGGAGGAAAGGTTTTTTTGGGTTCTCAGCCCTGACTGAGAAGCTAAGGTCAGCTTGTGGCTTCTGGGGAAGGGATATCCATTACTCTGAGGTAGTGTCTATCTTTGTTAGTGAGATGGGTTTCTTGTATGCAGCAAAATGATGAGTCTTGTTTATGGATCCATTCTGTAAGCCTGTGTCTTTTTACTCGGGAGTTGAGTCCATCCATGGAAATAGCAATCTTTGATCATTAATATCCATTTTCTTTAGGAGTGCAACCATTGGTAGGTTCCTTATGTCCCAGTGATAACCCCACATACACATGCATATAGACAACACTAATTGGACACAGTGGGTTAAAAAAAACACATAGTGTCCCTGAGATCAATCAGTAGATAAAGCACTTGCTGCCAAGCCTGATGTCCTGAGTTCAATTCCTCAGGACCCACACGGTGGAAAGAGACAGCTGACTTCCTTAAGTTGTCTCTGACCTCCATACAATTGTTGTGGTGTGTGCAAGCTAGCAACTACACAGGGTGTGCACGCGTGCACACACACACACACACACACAATATAATAAACTAAAAAATAAAATAAGTAAATAAAAAATGCTAAAGGAGGACATGAAGTTGGAAGAGACATGTAAGGGGTATCCTAGTGGGAGAAAGAGATGGGCAGTGAGGTAGACATATGATCATGATACATTTTATATACACATATGGCATCTTCAGAGAATACATTAAAATTAAAACCAAAAGAACATGGATTTGTTTATAAAAACAAGACCTTCAGAGGATGACCCAACAGATAATTGTCCCTTCTTGGAGCTCTCTGAAAGCACTTTGGTCTGTACACTTTGGATGGCTTGGGAACAATTTGGCTATATTGAAATGACTTGAGTGGGGGTCCAGGAGCACTGAATTCAAAGCAAACAAAATGGAACACTTCGATGAAAAAAAAAGTAGACTGAAGGAAGTTTACTTTTTTTTCTGTTCCCAATAACCAGGTTCCTTAAAACCGGTTTCTGTGCAGCCAAATTCTATTTCTAAAATGAAATAAAATGCACGTGAGTCTATTTTTCAGAGTGGTACTGATTTCATGGGAAGTTGGAGTTCTTCGATGGCAAGGGTTTCTTATGAGCAGTGACATCCTGACGTTGTGGCACTTAATTTTCTTAAGACCCATGGTTTGGAGGACCTTTCAGTGTTGGCATCTGGGGAGAGTGGGAGGAGTTTCAGAGGGAGAAGTGAGCAAGCGCATGCTCACAGATGTGTTTTCCCAAGCTCCTGCTGCCAACCTCATAATCAAGGTAGCATTGGATACCACTGCCCTACTTCCACACACCTCTTGGCCAGGCTCTTGGATTTGGACAAGCAATTTCTTTTCCAGTCCAAAACTACCCTCAATCTCTATTTCAGTCATATAAAATTTTATAGTGGTATTAATGGAAGACGGGGTGGAGGAGGGAGGGTTATGTGAGTGATGACTCTGGCACTTCATCATCCTGGTTTGACTGACAGGCTGCCCGTAGTGCTTCCTTGAGGAGATCATGTTCAGCTGCTTCTTGAAGCTGGAAAAGGCGGATTTGTTCAGTTCGAGACTTTTTTTTAACCTTGGTTTTTCATTTGGGCACATTTTCAAGAAAAGAAAGATTTTTTTTATAAAGATGATATTATCATTAATTATTTAGAATCCTGTGAAGATATTAGTTTCGCCTAATGGTCATAGTGTATATTTAGTTAATATTTTGCAGTGCTAGGGATTGAACTGAACCTAATACTTCATGCAGCCAGGGAAGTGCTCAGCTCCTGAGCCATGTTCCCTATAGCCTGTTTTACAGACAGACTCTACCATGCTTGTGTGTGTGTATGCAAGCGTGTGTGTGTGTGTGTGTGTGTGTGATTGAGAGAGAGAGAGAGAGAGAGAGAGAGAGAGAGTGCATATGTACCACGTATCTCAGAGGACAATTTCCAGGAGTTAGTTCTTTTATTCTACCCTGTTGAGGCAGGGTTTCTCTTTCTGCCACTGCACAACATACTTCAGGCTACCAGGCCTTTGAGCTCCCAAGAGATTCTCCTTTCTCCTTTTCTGCTTCCCAAGATCACAGATGCATCCTACCATGTCACAGCTTTCACCTAGCACCTAGCGTGCAGCAGATGTGAGGGGATGCACATTCTGGCCAGAGCACTTGTGGTGGCTCCCCTCAGCAGCTCAGCATGCAGACTGCAGTGGGGAACAGACACACACCTTTCTCTAGTGACAATCAAGACCTCTCCTCTGCTCACAGCTGTGCTTGGTGCTGGGCTAACTTTCTGGCAGGGCATGAACAGCTAGAGATAATGTCTGAGTGAAGAATAGGTGTGTGCTGGGTCTCACACACCACCTTCCCTCCTTATCCCTGGTTCCTGTATAAGCTGTAATTATTGTTGTTTTTCTCTGCATAGCTCACCTCTATGATATCCTTTCTTTCCAGCTACATGCTAGGCCCAACTCAAATCCAGTTTCTTGGACCTGTAGCATTAGCTTTGTTACCAGGTATTCTAAATCACTGCACTGCTAGCTAAACGTCTCCAAATCCTGCATAATGTACTCTCTGATAAAATTGGCGGGGGGGGGGGGTCATACTGTTTATTTTGTAAAGGTAATAATTATTTTCTTTAAGAATGTTTTTCTCGTGTGTTTTAGTTATACACATAGTGGGCCTCGTTGCGTTGCTTTCATAAGTGTCTATAATGGACTTTGGTCATATTCTACCTATTTCCCTCTCTTATTTTTTCCTCCCCTCCTACTAGTCCCATCCTCTTCCCAAACAGTGCTTTCTACTTTAAGCTCTAATACATATACATATATGTAATTTATAAAATACTGTATAATATATAATATTTCATGTATGAGAAAATGTGATACTTATCTGAGTTGGCTTTATTTCATTTTAATGGTCTTCACTTCCATCTATTTTCCAACAAGCATAATTCTATTTTTCTTTATGGTGAAATGATGCTCCATTATATATGCATACAACATTCTTCATCCATTCTTCCACTGATGGCCATCTCTGCTGGTTCCATATCTTGGCTCTCACAAACATTACCGCAGAAAACATGGATGTACCAGTATCTCTGTGTCATACTGAGCTGGATTCCTTATGGTACATATCCAAGCATGTGGGTTACTTTTGAATACTTCTCACATCCTAAGCAAAATTTGTGAGCACATTGGGTATGCTTTCTTAATTTTTTTGGGGGGTAGATTATATTCAGAATAATCTGAAATGCTGAGAATATTAATATTACCCACACTGTCTCATGGAAGCAGAGAATGTTTAAAGTGTCTTCTAGGAATGGCAAGAGATGGCTGTATCAATGCTCACTGGAGAGAGGGCTTGCTGCATGAGCCCGGGGCCTGAGTTCAAATCTTCAGGCCCTACATGAAAGGTTGGCAGGATGGACAGACACAGGCAGGTCACTGGGCTCACTGGTCAGCCAGGTGAGTCAGTTGTTGAGATCCAGGGTCAATGAGAGACCTATCTGCCTCAACAAAACAGGGTGGAGGGAGAGTGGCAGATGCCTACCCTTGATTTCAGCCCTGGCTACCACACGAGTTCGCAGGTACATGTGCATGTTCCCACACACATGTACACATGTGCACGCATGCACATAAATGCACACTCACACACACACATACACATGCAAACACATATATACATGCACGCATATGAATAAGCACATGTATGCACGTATGCATATCCACATGCACACACATGCATATATTATTGTATACATATGCAGTCATACATGCAAATACACACATGAATACACATATACGCAAATAAAAAAGCAGCAGCTACCTGGCACTGCTTCCCCTTTCTCTTTTTTGGCTATTTTGCATACTAATTATTCAATAGCATCTCCTTATTTTAACCATCACAGGGAAGTCATTCTTTCTGCTTGATCTTGTGGAGTGGGGTGACACCCCAATAAGGTAGCAAGCTTCTCTGCCTTGCGGTAACAAAAGGCCTCACAGTTCTTACCCTATTTCCATAGGGAGCAGGTCTCTGCTAGTTTAGGTCCTGAGAACAAAGACGGGGTGGGGAGAGGAAGATGCTTCCATACTGGTGCCCAGAGGTAGAGAAGTCAAAGGGCGATTGTTTTCCACTTGATTTTAGACAGGGCAGAGTTTTAAAAGCAGCTCATATGAATGCTGCCATTACAGTCAAAGGGCCACCTGTACACTGGCCCAGAAGTGACAAATCGGAGTTAGCGTCTGGGTGGAGCTGGAGGGCGGAAGATCAGGAGTAATAGAGGATACTTTTAAATCACTGCAAGGATGAGGTACAGCAGGAAGTCTGTCCATCAATTGGCCACTGACTGATCAAAGCCAGCTTGTAGGTGTGGCCAAATGATTAAAATACACTGTCGGGTAGATCAGTGCAGAACCAGATCGCCCATGTAGAGAGAAAGAAACTTTATAAACGTGTTTGCTTTCTCAGTACTGAGTGGCAAACCCAGGGCCTTCCGCACTCTATGCCAGCGTTCCACTGCTGAGCTTCGGCCCCAGGCCTATAGGAGACCTCTTACTAAGAGATACATCTGGCCTCACTGCTTTAGTGACCCACCAGCACTGAGCTGGACTTGATGGGAAATGAATGTATGGGACAGTATTACCAAGCAGCTCAGACATTAGCAAGTGAATTTGGCTTTTCTCTGTGGCTGCATGAAGAGCATGTAAGATAACAGCTGCTTGCAGTTCACAACCAACCCAGGGACAAACTCTACCTGTCCCTGGTAATCCGAAAGCCCAAGAGGCCTTGTTCCACACCCCATCTCAGACTCATCATCTCCCTTGGGTAGGGAGCTTTGTTTTCTGGTTTTCAGTACAGTTGCTTTCAGCTCTAAGCCTGGGTAGGGCAGTGATGTTTGGTTAATGTGTACTTTGTTCTGAACTCTGGCTTTGTTTGTGTTGTGGAAACAGTGGCTCTTCCCAGGGTTTGATCATTTCACATCTATGAGTTATATTCAGAAATCCAGGGTGCAGGCTCATGGAAAAAAGTATCTAAATTGATGACTAATTGGACATCAGAAGTTTTTTTAACCAGAAAAATAGTGTAGTACAGAGTAAGCAGGGCCACTCCACCCCTGGCCTCCTGCCCTCTGCTTGGAATGAGGTTTCCAAGTGTCCCATTGAGAGAGGCTGGAGAGCCATGGAGAGGAGGCAGAGCTGCAAGGCCCACACAGCAGATGGCCCGGGTGGAGCTCAGGCGCTCAGATTTACCAGGCATCACTGACCAAAGCTACTAAGAAATACAGTCACAAGCTGGGCTTGGTGACACATACCTGTATGACAGAAGGAGGCAGAGGAGGAAGAATAAAAGGAGAAATGTAGTCATTTGCTATCTGAAGAGGATTGTTTAGGAGGAAAATGTGTGTGCACTTTTGTATATATGGGGGTGAGAAGGAGCACCACAGTGTACATTTGGAGCTTCGAGATCATCCTCGGGTGCGAGTGCTAGTGCTCCCATTCCATCTTGTTTGAAAAAGGATCTCCTGTTGTTTTCCTTTCTTCCTGCCAAGCTAGCTGGCCTGTGAGCCTCTGTCTCTGCTTCTCATCCCCATAGGAGTGCTACCATGCCTACTTTATGTGAGTTCTGGGGACTTGATCTCAGGTCCTCATGGTGCGTGGCAGCACTTTATCTACTTTACTCACTGCAGGCCTTTTTTTTTTTTTTTTTGATTGGCCACATTCTTATTTTTACACCATAAGGAATAATTTTCATCTCACTTTCCCTATTGCTTTGTCAGGACACAGAGCAATGTCTGTGCTCAAAATGAAAGGCTCTTCTTGTCTTCTTGGCTGAAGATCAAGATTTTTCCAGATTGTCAACTCCTTAAGAGGGGAAAAGCATAAAAGCCAGCCGCGGAAGGGCCGAAGTGAACTAACACGATCCAGGTGTTTCTAGTTTTCTCCCGAAAGACTGGGGTATGTGCGCATGCCCTGTCGATCCTATCTACAGGGCGCTGCCTGATAGCATCAGGCTGCCGATCATAGCTCTGATAGCAGCTGGTGAGGGGATCCCTGGTGTGTGGCAGCTGCAGCTCCTGGGTTGTGTAGGGGCATTCTGAAAGTTCACGACCTTGCATTTATCCTCCTTCCAGATCGCTCCATGCATATAAAAAAGCATTTTAAAGCAGTAAACTTGTAAAGACAGCATGGTGGTGTGGAAACCAAAGGTGGGGTGGTGGTGCAGAGAAAGGGGCTGCAGTCCCAATTCCGCCACCGCCAGCCATGTGTCTGCTGCAGTCTTCCATTGTCTGATCCATAAAAACAAAGCATGGAAGAGTCTTCCCTTAGTGCTCTAAAATAAGGTGAAAACATTGTGTTGACACAGATTTATTTACAAAGCTGATACAATGAGTTTGATGTTTGAAGGCTTAATTGTTAAGTCTGAAGTAAATTTCTAAGTGGGCTTAATCTACAATATTTTACACTACTTTTTATTACTTTATGGTGTGTGTGTGTGCGCGTGTGCATGTATGTGCTCATGCTGGGATATGCGTGTGTGTGAAGGTCACAGGGCAGTTTGTGGGAGTTGGTTCTCTCCTCCCATCATGTGGCTCCTGGGGATGGAACTTCTCCCTTCAAGCTTGGCATCAGGCATGTCTACCCACTGAATGATCTTGCCAGCCATAGACTACATTCCAGCAGGCTCAAAGTTGACTACACTGACAGAATAAAATAATCTCCCAGAATCACGAAGCCACATTCTGAAATCTTCCTCATGCAGTCTCAAAGGGCACATTTCAAAGCATTTCTGGGTCTTGAAACCTGGATCCAATCTCCCCTGCACATCCCGGTGCCTTCCTCGGAATGCTCATTTCTGTGGTGGCTCTTAGCTGAAGTTGGTATCTGTGGATAATGGTTAGCTTGGGTCCGTGTATGCCACTCGAGACACTCAAAGATGGGGACCTAGCCTCCCTTGGCTTGTTTCTTCTGTATTGTATGACGAAGGGGAGATGGTGGGAGCCAATGATGATTGTTTAGTGTTTGAGGAAGAAAACAAGCCAGAGTAAGGGGATTGGATTGGGGTTCGTGCTTTGCCACTGCAAGTCTCATCTGGATGTGTTGCAGAACTCCAAGCCTTTGTTTCCCTCCCTTTCTAAAGAGAATGGACGGGGTGGGCTTTAGCGTTTCATGCCGTCATGTTTCTAACATTTCCTGTTCTGTGTTGCCTTCATCTGAAGTGTGAAGGAACTTTAGGAGAATCAAGAAGTGTTTGATAAGTGAGCATAAACTGTGTGGGGGAATATTAAGACACTGAAAATTAGTCCTATTTCAGTGGAAAGGGTGATTTTTCATCAATAAGGAGTTCAAGGTGAAGAATTTATTAAAATGTATCTGTAGATGTAATCCCAAGGAATTATTTAAAATAAAAAAATAACATAAGTGGGATAGTCTAAGTTTATCTTCACAGCACCATTATATAGATTGCAAAACACATTGTAACAAAAATAAATGAGGCTTCAGCTTTTAATGGTCTAGGAATTTTTGTGGTTACTATTGCTTCTGAACATTTTTTCTTTACATTTTTATATTTGACTGGTTTGAGGTTATGAAGCTTCAAGTATTTAAAATAGCATTATTTAGTCTTATTATGGAAAAGGATAGAATTATTTCACATCTGTTGGGTTCATTTCAAGTCCAATTCCAATCTGTTGTGGAATTCCAACCAAATTGGTAGGGACTTAATTGAACTCTTGGGGCAGGGTGACTGTATCGAATTATTTTCCCACTGTGTCCTCTCTAATGTTCTGAGACCTCTGTGATACATTCCCATGTGGTCCTGGAACCTTCATACATGAATGTTCCACTTCTCTCTGTGTTGTCTGTACCAAATTCACTCCACAAATGTAGCAATCTAGTCTACGTTGCAACCAGTTTGATCAGGGTTGCTGTTGTGTTTTAATCCATCTTTTAGTCTTTTAAATGTGATAGACTCATCACTAGATGAAACCACGCCTTAAGTGACTGAACTCTTTCCACTGACTAGTTGTAGGTCAATTTAAAGCAGAAATTGTTTTGACAACTCTGTTACTATTGCTCCCCTTTTTTCTTGTTGGCAATGCATGATGATTGAGTTCGAGTGTTGAGCTTTAAAGACATTCTTAAGACTTGAAAGCATGTGTGCTGCTGCCTAGCCTCCCAGTTATTCACACATTTATGGGATGGTAATTGTCAAGGTCTCTCATTGTAAACACTATGAACAGTTTTAAAACTAGGCATTGGTAGGAGCTAATAGGCAGTGAATTACAGCTCTAATGATAAACTGCAAATAGGAATGGTCAGGGTCTTCAATCAAAATTAACACCATCACTGTTCATTTCTAAAGTCTGTGATGTTCTATCCAGTTTATTTTACTATTAACTAAGTAATTTTCAAGGCATCATCTTGTAAAAGCAGACATTTCTAAGAATGACTTTTGAGCTACCGAACTGTTCACTGTCTTAGTTGAGGATGAACAGAATAGAAGTCCTTTCAGCTTCAAATAAGTTCTCTGAGGTCTAGCATGGTCTAATAGGTGTGTTTGGAAAAGTGTTCACACTGGAATTCTTCTATTGTCATTTTCTTCTTCTAGAGTGGTTTAAAAGTATGACTGTGGCCCAGAGGACTGCTCCTCACTTCTCCTTTCTGAGATCTTTGAAGTGGTGGCTGATAGCTGGTAAGAGATTAAGCAGTCGCTTAAAGCAGAATTTTGAGAGAAGTTGTAGACAATCCCACGAGGGTTTACAGTTCAGCCTCCACAATATGATGTAAGCTAGCTCCTTCTCAGACTACAGAGTTAATGACTCTTCTGTCTCCCAAGACTTGGGTGTGGGGTTGGAGGTGCCTCTCTCTCTGCTCTTGTTAGAACTTAGAATCAGGAGGAATCAGAGACTAGAATGTTCAGTTTGGAAAGCAACTCAAAAGGTCATAAGGTCAACTTGGAGCCAAGGCTGAAATTATGGAGATGGGGTTCGAGGAGATGGAGAGGATAAATCAGAGATGGGTCGAGAAGGTATGAGCAAGGGTCAGTGCAGTCCCCAAAGGAAACAAGGACACAAACATGATGACAGATGCAGGAATACACATGCACACATGTACTGACTCATGACATACCACCTCAGTTCCTGACACCTTTCTTTCAACTCCAGTTCTCCCATGGCTGTGCCTCAGGTCCATCTTGCATGAGCCTCTCTCCCCCTCACTACCCAGCACATCTTGACAGCAGCAGAGAAGGATGCTGAATGGCTGAAAACTTTTTTCTAAATGCTTTGGCATTAAAGTGTAGTGAAAAAATAAAACCCACCAGAAACTGACTTATCTGTTGTTATCAATGCCCATTATAAAAATCACATACCACCCAAACCAGAACTCAGAGGCCTACATGATGCAGCCTTTTATTATTGGCATCTTGATAACTGCTTTGTGGAGCTAGCCAGTTGTTATATGTGATATAAAGATAAGTGGTCACACTGCTTTGTGTCAAATGTATGATATGGAAGCCACAGACATTTGTGTTTGATTCTCACAATGTGTGGGTTGTCATTAAATTACTTTTGGTGGTGAGGGTTTTGTTCTGATGGCAGATAAGTGTAGGGATCTTTCTTATTTGGAGCTAAGGGAAGGAAGGGTGTTTGAGGGTATTTACATATGCAAATACTCTAGTGTCTCTTTGTGTGGTTACTTCTCTATAGAATATGGCTGGTAATGAGTTGTAGTAGAGTAGGTATGGCTACCACTTACAACTAGGACTTCCCAAATAATTTGTTACATAAAATTTAAAGCATCCAAGCTTGCTCACATCTCTCTTACACAGTGTGTTCATCTTCTTTTATTAGCTTGTTGGCCTTTCAACATCATTGTTCTTCCCTGCTCTGGCCCTTCCTTGATTGCTCTGGGAACAGCAGATGAATAAGATTAGATTGGAAATAACTCCACCTGTACTCTAAGGGACATAATATAAGTCAGTGCTAGGGATTAGTGTGTGTGTGACATTACCAATGTAGTTGCCTTTCAGTGGTCAATAGTTCCCATTTTGTTTCTCCATCCCACTACCTTGCCACACACACACACACACACACACACACACACACACACCTCTTCCCAATATTAAATTATGGGAGCAGGGTTATTGCTCAAGTAGTGGAAATAAAAATTCCTGGGTTAGGACAATTTTCAGGTTGACTTTTTTCCTTGGGAATTTTTAACTGCATGGACACACTGAGCTTGACGCTGGAGGAAGCCATCTACTGTGAGGAGACATTGTTTAGTTCATTAGCACTGTGGGAGTGCCAAGAAAGGGCCCTTGACCTAGAGCCCATCTTGCTTTAATAACGCTTTAACACTCGTAAAAGATCTTTAATGGCTACATGAGACATATTTAAATATTAAACGCCATTCCTCTTTGTTGATTCACAAACCCCAATGCTTAGGGCTCCTTCATTGCTTCCAAAGTTGAAGGAATGTGCCCAGTTTCTCACGGGACTGAGCGAACCAAACAAACCTGCAGGCGGGAATGTTTCAACTCTGTCCTGCTGACCTATTTGCCAACCTGAGAACTTCAAAATTTCCTTGTTGTCTACTTTGAGTTCCCTGACTTAGAAACAAAATATTTATCTGTTCCATACATTTTAATTCTGCTCTGGGAGATTTAGGAAAATATGGGCACTTATCTCTACTGAAGCCATTTTCCCCTCCAAACATGACTTTTGTTTAATTTAATTCATATGCCTCGGTCCCCCATTCACAGCATTACCCCGCTCAAAAGAGCAGCATGTACTTATATCTAAACTTGGACAGACCAGTGCCCGCTAGTTCATCTGTATATTTATATCAATGTTTAATGTGTTGTCATTTTTCCAAGGCCCTGTAATGGAATGTAAGAGTCCCCGAGAATTGATGCTGTGTGTTTTATCTGGGAGTCCCTCAAGGCCACCTGGTATCATACCTGTAAGACCTTAAGATGATTACCCTGCATGGAAGACCAAACTACGAAAACCTGCTTTTGTCTTTCTCTCTTTCCTGTGGGGTAGATGGCAGGCCTGTGCAGTTTGGAGATGCTTTTTATTTACAGAAAGGAAAATTGAGTTACAGACTTCCTGTCATAAGCAGAGATGCCTGGGGAAAATGAGGGCTGGAAGGAATTCTAAAAC
The DNA here is from genome assembly GCA_907164525.1 of Lophiomys imhausi. Classification (NCBI taxonomy): domain Eukaryota; kingdom Metazoa; phylum Chordata; class Mammalia; order Rodentia; family Muridae; genus Lophiomys; species Lophiomys imhausi. The sequence goes on along the minus strand of CAJQZJ010032031.1, from coordinate 11,361,256 downwards.
AGAGAGCGAGGCTATATGAGCCGAGGAGCACTGGGACGTTGGCAAGCTTCGCAGTATTCTTGAAATATTTGGGTTCAGCAGAGCCCAAATGTATTTTGCTCAGAGCACCATTTCCCTTTCATTTTCCAGAACCATGTATATTCAAGGAAATGTAATCTGTGTATTTTGGAATCATCTAACCCTCATTTATCAAAATATTGCATGGCAAATACCAGATCTGAGTTCAAGAAAACCCTTGAGCTTTGTGATAAGTGATTCTTTTCTTTTTTTTTTTTTTAACCTCTGAATCCAAGAGTTTAAAAGGTGCTTTAAAAGAACCCAGAACAGCACAGAATTTACTTCTCAAATTATCTCCCAGGTATGGGAGCCTAGTCTATCTCTAACATATAGCAATAATAGAGACAAATCTTTTGAGGTTCAGGCCTCTCAGAATCTGCCTTATATGCTCAAAGGCTTACCCACAGAGAACCCCAGCAACCCACTTGGCTTAAACAGAATTGAATTTCTTTTGATGAAATCACAGCACCGTTAGTCCCAGCTAACAACTGAGTCTCAGGTTCGGATGAATCAGGATCTCATGATCTCATCTTCATTCAAACTTATATTTTGCCCACTTAGGGTTAAATTAAATAACTTTTACCTTCAAGTCTTACTTTGAAAAATTATTTATCTTGATTGCTGAGCTCTGGGTCATATTCCTAAGTTTTATAGAAGAGGCAAGTTGTGTCATTTATCTAGTATGAGCCTTTCCTGTCTTCCCTCTGCTTCTTGCTACTGGGGGAAGAGGGTGGGCACAGTAGCCAAGAGATGCTAAGTGTCCCACTCTGGCTTGTGGCTCAGTTGGGCTTTTTCTTTCTGAGGACTAGATTGACTACAGCCAATGTCTCTATTCATGTTCCTGTGTCTCAGATTTAATGCTGAGAACATAGAGTTTGTATTCCTCTCTCATTGGGAAGTTATCTGCATAGTTTGGGATACAATGAAGATACTTCATCTTAAGGACATAACCCATTTTGGATTGGGTGATTATTTCATTTTAATCTCATACAGATAGGAAAAGAAAATCATTAACTTGCTCTATTATTCATCTCAGTGGTACCCAAGAGTAGATTTTGAGCCGAAGGGAAGAAAGGGCCTTGAAGTCATAGAGTCTGATCATCAAGGCTGGCTTCAAACTCAAAAGACTTTCTGTTCCCAATTGAAACTCTCACCAGCAATGGTTTATGTTGAACATCTTAGGAACACGGTATCATTTCATCTTTATAACAGTCTCATGTTGGAGCTATTATAACTGTTCTTTCACAGATTAGAAAGCTGGGAATTACAGATATTCACTTCACCCAGACTACCCAGTGGTAAACTACCATTGGGATCCACAACTTTCTTACTCAAATCCCTGGTTCTCACACACATCCAGGAAAGATAAGTTTTATCTTCTCTTGTGGAGTATCTGTGGTGGTAACTGTATCTTCCACATTAAGACCACAAGTCAATAAAATGCTATAATTTTTCATTAAAGTTTTAGTTTTAGGTATTGTTGTTTTTCTTTTTCTCCAGAGTATTGGGGGGGGGGACTTTAATGTTTTAATCAAAGCCAGGTCAGGTTCCTTTTCTTTCCCACATCACAGCTTCACAATGCTTTTCTGCTACACTTCAGTAGCCAAGTTCGTCAGGCCAACTGCCTCTAATCTGGTTTCCACAAGTCTCCATGAAGCAAAACAGGCAGCAGTTTACTGTAACTGTGTTTGGGATTGGTTGAGGGTTAGCAAGTACTAAAGGATTCACCTTCATTTGGCAACAACAGAAGACTCGTCTGCTAGCCTTAAAACTCTGGATGGAGACCTACAAAGTACTCCTTGTTGGTTCCCACTTTGAACACCCTGGACTCTTGGAGGAATTCTGGGCAGATCTGCTGCAGTCCTCTTCTAGGAGGTCGTCTCACCTGGCCTTTCATGCTGTACGGAGACCTCTCCCTAGACCTTCTCCAGCCAAAGTCCAAGTCGACAGACTTCATTTTTTTCTTGGATCTACTTCTTGCCCACATGGTTTAGAGAACAGGAGGCTTTGAGAACTGCCACATCCTGCCCTCAGGCGGACACTCTGACCTTGTGAAGTTCAAGTGAGGAGTCTGCTCAGGGGGAGGTCCTTAACTGACAAGCAGGCTGAGGGCCTCAGACTGAGTGCCCAAGGGCTTGTGTCCAGTACTAGTTACATAAGAGAACTTCCAAGAGAGGACAGAACATAGTTTTCAACAAATAAATAAGGCAAAAAGGCTACAGTCACTTAGTGCCACAGCTGGGAAGCAACTATGAGCAATGAATTTCTCATGCTAACAAATCCAAGCTCTTTGGAAAACAGATGATGAACCCAGGGACTGGCACTGGGTCTCCTGGCAGAAGCTGCAGAGCTTCAGAGATGGAAGGGTATCTAGAGACCATGAGTTCACAAACACAGCTGAGGGCCAGCAACCTGCTTTCATGCCCTGCCTGGCCTGCCCTGGCGGATTCTTTCCATGCGGCATTTCTATGGGATGACAGCAGACGCAACACGCAAGGCTTCTGCAGCCCACACTCTAGAGAAATAATTAAACAGTTTTTCTTAACCTCTTGAACTTTCCATTTATTATCGCCATCCATTATGTCTGCCTTCTCGAATCACAGAATCCCCAAACTGAGCTCTGGGGTCAAGGGTTTATTGTTTAATGGAGATAGAACATTTTGTAAATTGCACGAAGTCACAATGTTTATAATAGAAGCTTCTGGTGTACAGAATCTTTTCCATTTAACAAACAGTGAGCTCTGACATGTGTTCTTCCTACATAGCAAAAATCCGGGGTAAGTGCAGTACTGGCATGGCCGCGTTACCAAATCTTTCCTGTAAACCAAATGACATCTGCAGTCAAATAAAAACATTCCTTTCCCCAAATACCAGGAAATGCTGAAAGGATCACTCCTCTTCTAAGGTCATGCTTAAATGAAGTTCTGGCTTTGAGAACACACAGCGAGAATGAAGAAGGCCAAGTTTTTTGTCCAGTACACATTGGCTGCTGCAAGCCTTTGGGGACAACCTCTTGTTCCAAATATGAACACGTGTATGGAGAAGGGCTTCCTAGCATTTAACCTTTGAATGAAAACTGTCAATATTTTAAGACATGTACCAATGTTTAAAAAAAATCCTTGTCCTCTTTTTTTTTTTTTTTTAGCTAGAATTTGTCCTTTCAAGTCAGAAATGGATTTGCTTGAAATAAAGCAAACATCTTCAAAAAGGTACCCAGCCAAAATAACCCATGTATAAAATACCGATGATTAAGCAAATACTAATATTCTTCAGTAAAGAAACTTTCTCAAAGACCGGCAAGCTTTGGGGAATGGTAAGAAGGACTGTATAAGTCAAAGAACTTAACCCTTTGTGTTAGAGGGAAGAAACAAATGTCTGTGTGCCTGTCCTGTTCTTTGGGGAATTTTGTTAAGTGATGGCTACGTGCCATCTTTTGCAATAAAAATGTGAATGATGAGAAACATTGTAAAGAGTAGCTTTCCATGATATAGTAGCGTAAATTTTATCTTACAACTAAGGAATTGGCTCAGGGTAGAGGGTGTGCTTTTGGCTTGGGTCTTTTTACAAAATAAAACCATAGTCTTTACATTTTACATGTTCAGTACCTCAGAAAGGTTTTCCTGAAAAAAGAATGTCCTCTTCCAAAATACCTTTTGTCATATTAACTCAGGGTTTGTTTGTTTGTTTTTTTACTATCTTGAGTTTGAAAGATTTTTAGTAGTTAATGCTTGTTCAACATACTCCCTGGGTTATTGTGATTCCAGCACAGTCACACGATTTCTGATTAGCCAGCAGGTGTCACTGTGGGTTTGAGTGGTAACCCAACTGGCCACAAAAAGAACTGATTAGGGGGAAAGGGGGAAAGAAATGTAATATAAAAGTAGGTTCTGAGAGGAAATGGAAAAGACACTTAAAAATCCTGTGGTCCCTTTCTTCAGGATATCAAGAATTTTTTTTTTTTTATCAATTTCACAGCTCTGAGAGCCACAGAAACATATTTACTTACATAAAGGAAACTGATGTCTCACTTATTGAAGTTCGTGGGACTGTATAAGACATCAATAGCAATGAGCAAAGCTGAGAAATGAATTCTTATAGCCTGTTCCTAACTGTTCAAGTCTTACCTGCACACTTCATCTTTTTAAACCATAGTTATCATTGCTTTATCTTGGAAACATCTTTAAGCTTTTTGGTACGTTATAGACTCACGACCCAGAATGAGTTCTTGGCTATCCCAAACCTCAGAGGTAAAATAAATCCCAGTATTTCATTACCTGAAGGGGCATCTTGGGCCCTTCTTATATCTTCCTAGGATCTGGATTACTCATTTGCAACAAAGCCAGCCTATGCAAGTCATATATATCTTCCCAAGTGCATGGAATTTTTTAATAAATAAAATTTCAATTGGAAAAATTAACACATATTTCTTGAGCAACTGTCAAATTTAAGAACAGATGAACATAAAACCTCCCTGAACAGAGAGGAATTCACAGCTGGTCTAATTTGAGCAGCAGGTTATATTGATTTCTAATTTGATCTGATAGATAAAAACAATGCCCTTGTTATTGATACAGAGAGCCAGTAATTTGTTAAGGAAGGATACGAAGCTTGATTTACCCAAATAAGGCTTAACACGCAAGCCAAATATCTTACACAAGTTGTAAAGAAAAACAAAACAAAAGGTTTTAAAGATGGAAATGAGTGTTTCTGGGTTACAGGAAACTCTGGAGAGAGTTTGTAGCCTCAAAGAGTCTAGCCTCTACTCTTGTCATACGACTCAGATCACAGGCGTTCGTGTCACAGTAATATTGTGATATCTCACTGTCACAAGCAGCACAAACCCAAGAAGAATACAAACCAAAAAACAAGAAGAACTTCAGCTATGCTGTGAACATCCTACAATTGCTTTGGGGTGGGGGGTGTAGGCTGTAGAATTGAAACAGGGTCTCATCATATAGTCCAGGATGGCTTCAAACTTAACGATGCTTCTGCCTCAATGTAACCTGTGCTAGCATTATAGGTGTGTACTAGTATACCAAGCACACCATGCAATTTCTACCTGATTTTAACCTCCTTGCCTTCATGCAACTAATTCTTAACAACACAATATATTGTTTAGTACTGAGTCTAATTAACAATTGAAATTATAAAGTTTAGAACTAGAAAATAAAACGCTAGAGTGGTAGGTTTATAAACATTTTGAAGAGTTATCTATGAAGCATGCATACCCAGATACTCTTTTCATTCACAATGACAGATAGATCTATAGAAGGCTGTTTTGACCCCAAGATGATAATACAAATCAAGGCTTATAACTTTTAATAAAATTTCTTTGGAAAGTACGAATCTACCTATATCTCTACATCTCTGTCTGTCTGTCTATCATCTACCCATCTATCTCCCTTTTTCTAGTTGGGTGTGGCTATTTCACTTACATTTTAGAACACAGAATTCATGTACCATTATCTTGTTTGGGTCTTAGAAATTAAGACTCACTTTTAACTTATGATGTCTGGCATAACAGGCAAGAACCATAGCAACAGGCTCTATAAACAGAAGCATCTGATGGGTGTGGAATAGAGAGTACATAAAGAAGAAAGAGAGATATCAAGGTATAAAAATATTTATCCAGGGTAACAGGGTGTCAACACAAATTTCTTTTCAATTAGACGTGTGCATCTCTGGGTAATGAAATCTTTGGCCATAGCTTCATTCTTTGGAACTGTGCCCACCATTTCCATGACAACTTCTTAGGCTATTAAAACAATAGCGATCATAACTTCATCTCGGCCACTAAGCCTTTTGTATACAGTGAGTGCTATTGGCTCTTGATCACATGTGACAGAGCATTTGTGTATTCATAAGTGTGTGTGTGTGCGTATGCGCAGAAATTTGTGTGCTTTCCCAACTGGAGTCAACCTATCTATAAGACAGGAGTTGCATGTCATGTGTTTCTCACCATTAAAACGTTTGCCTTGGTGCAAAGCGTTGGGTGGGAGTTCAATGAATCTGTTGAATGGATGGAAATTACAAAGGCTACTTTTGTCTGGCAAGAATGGGCGATGCAAAGTTACTTTTATGTAGTTCATATAAATAATTCACTTCTTGTGGTTTCATATCCTGATGTGAAAATTATGCATTTACTGTGTTTTCATAGATATTAATGGTGGCTATTAAAACAGAAATTGTTTCCAGGTTGGTGGTCTTTGGCCTGGGACAGAATGAAAAAGGCTCAGGGTAAATCTTAATTGTGGAAAGAATAAAACTCTATGCATTGCTTGTTAAAGTTTCATGGTATACACGCATGGCTTTTCTTATTTATTTCCCTAGGAATATCAAGAAGACACTAGTTTTTCTCAATTTCAGTTCTTAATATTTAAAAAAAGGAAATGGAGCACAAATGCACTGAAGCAATTTGTCTCTCTGGTATTTCCCTCCTTGACATCAAATGTCTCATTTAAAAGGTGTATGTCAAGGTGGACCTGTAAACACGATGCCCTAATTTAAAATGTTAAAGAAGAAATATTGTATTTATGCTTTGGTGCATCAGGTTTAGTTATTATGAGCCAAATGGTATCATGTTTCTGTTGGGAAAAAAAATTAGGGGCTATTTAAAGAATTACAGTATGAAGCAAATCAAATCACTACTTACAGGTCTTTTTAAGGAGTGGAAGACAGTGTGAGGAAACTATACAGAAGACTAACATTTATGTATAATGATTTCACTATCATATTTCCCCCGTTTTGTTTTGTCATCGAGGGTAAACTCTGAGGACATGTCATGAATTCCTGAGTCACAATAAATCTATGAATGTCAGACTCTGTGTGTGGGTAAAATGGATAATTTTCTGACCTTTAAGCTTTCATTAGAACAAAGAACGTCGCTCAACATAATTCTCCCCTTCTACAGAATACTGGCAAGAAGCCAAAGTATGCCCTTTGGCAAATCTCCAATCTGGATTGCTCTCGGGCCCTAGATGACTTTCATGAAACTGCTCTGGACTGACTCCCTTCCTCAGCAAAGTCTTCTGGAGAAACCTTAACATGTAACGAGCTAAGGGAGATGTGAGGACACATTAGTCAAGAGTTCTTCACGAGGAGCGTGGGACCATTCTGCTCTGCTTTAGTAGAGTCCCTCTTCTGCTGCACACGATCTACAAGACTGTCACAAAGACGCTGGCAGATGTAGCTGGAACTGAGGTTATAAGAAAAAAAGAGTTCTGTCCCTCATCAAGGGATGAGGTTTGGCTGTGGTTGGTTTCCCTTCTAGAGGATCAAAAAGACAACCGAGGAATTGGGAGAGCCAAAGTATTGCTTTGTTTTAGTGTTTTCCTAAGTTGCATACAAAAGCTCAAACTACTCTATCGATGTCTAAAAGTTATCCCTTGCATTTAAAGTCATTCCAAACTAGGGTGACATAAAATACTTTTTTTTTCTTTCTCTTTATTCCCTCATTTCTCATGTTTGTGATTTGACACTGTAAGAGTGGGTGAGGCTTAGTTGAACCAGTCCTTAATTTATGCATTTATTTACTTCCATGTACAGGGGCTTGAGTTCCACATAGAAGTCAGAGGACAACTCTTGCCTCCTGCCTCGCTCCATCCACCACATGGGTCCCAAGCATTGAACTCAGGTTGTCAGGCTTGGCAGCAAGTGCCTTTACTGCTGAGATATCTCATCAGACCATCCAACAAGCTTTTCTGAAAGTTTTCCCTTTCTCCAATAGTATTCAGAATGTGAACTCCCCCTCTCAGCACAAAGGGGGAAAACCAAAACCACATTAGTAATCTCTCAGAACTATTTGGGTAATTCTTAAGCCCTTGGTGGGCTTAGGGCATTTCAGAATCACGTTGGTATTACAAACCAATATAATTGCTAAGACAATTTTCACATATGCTTGTGAATGGTTACCTTTTAGAACTGGCAGGAACAAATTAAAAACATAACACAACAAAACATTCACCCCCCCCAAAAAAAACCATCTCAAGGGTGCACAAATGAATTACTAGAGTAGAATGGGCTCATTCTGAAAAGAATAAAATTGGTAATATTTTTCTCTTAAGACTCAAATGTGTTAAGTAACAAGGAGGGCCCAGAGGAGGATGCTTGAACCTCACTCATAAGGGGAAGTAAAACAGACATCTGAAGTAGATGGAGGGAAGGGGGTGGGGAGGGCAATGAGGGTGGGGATCAGGTGTGAGTGGAGGAAGGCTGTGAAAGAGAACAGAAATCAGTGGGAGAGAGCAATTCAGGAATGGGGAAGGCTCCAGGGAATCTATGGGGGTGATCCTAGCTTTGACTCCTAGCAGTGAGGGATATGGAACCTGAAGTGGCCACCTCCTGTAGCCAGGTGGGACTGCCAACTCACCCACAAAACCTTCCACCCAAAATTTATCCTGTCTACTAGAAGGGCAGGAATAAAGATGGAGCAGAGATTGAGGGAATGGTCAACAAATGATTGGTCCAACTTGAGACCCACCCATGGGAAAGAGTAGACCCTTGACATTATTAGTAATATTCTGCTGTATGTTCAGACAGGAACCTAGCATAACTGTCTTCTGAGAGGCTTCATACAGCAGGTAATGGAAACAGATGTAGAGACCCACAGTTAAACAGTAGGTGGAGTTCAGGGAGTCTTGTGGAAAAAGTTAGGGGAAGGATTGAGGGAGCTGGAAGGGTCAAGGACACCACAAGAAGACCTACAGAGTCAATTAACCTGGGCCCATGGGGGGCTCACAGAGACTGAACCACCAACCAAAGAACATGTATGGGCTTGACCTAGGCCCCCTACATATATGTAGCAGATGCGAAGCTTGTTCTTCATGTGGGTCCCCTAATAATGACAGCAGGGGCTGTTTCTGACTGTGTTGCCTGCCTCTGGATCCCTTTCCCATATTTGGCCTGCCTTGTCTGGCCTCAGTAAGAGAGGATGTGCTTAGTCCTATTCTGATTTGAACCAGGGTGTGTTGGTAGCCATGGGGGTCCTCCCCCTTTCTAAGGAGAAGGAGAGGGGTGGATGGGAAGTGTGAGGGTGGGACTGGGAGGAGAGAGGGAAGGGGGTTTGCAGTCAGGCTGTAAAGTGAATAAATTAAAAAGAAAAGACTCAGATGTTTGGAAGTTTGGAATTTGTTAGAACATTAAAATAACCCCAAAACTAACTGTAAACTGTATAATGGTGATTCCACTATTCCACAAATTACCCCAACAACCATCTAATCCACCCAGCTCACTTTTCCTTGATCTGGCAGCCTCTCTGCTTGGGTTATATCTGAGCCAACTCATCTTTGGTTCACGGATTAAATACATCACTTCCCCAAAGCCATTTGCACCATCAGAGATACAAGAAAAGCTCAAAGGTACCAAGGATTTCTTAGGTGACCTCAATGGTGGTGACACATGTTGCTTTGCATTGAGAGTATTTGTTTGCATGACATATAAGCAGAAGGCAGAGTTCTTGATAACACATATTATTTTTCATTTGAGACTGTATCTCTGTAATATTTTAGTATGAATGGCTCAGCTGAAATTTTTTCTGGGTGAAATTTGAAATTATCTTAAAGGCAGGGAACAAAACTATAAGATTTTTTTTTTAAACATAAGCGGTACTGGTTTACCCCTTGATATCATTGTTCATTTTGATGTTCATGTGTTCAGTAAGTAACTTTTACTTATTTGATTGACCTTCCAAGGCTAGCACTGAGTTAGGAGCTGGTAGAGTTTGACGACAGATAGGAAAGGCTGTAGTTAGACTTACTATGATAAAACTGACTGACCAGGGTGACACATGCCACCCATGATCCTAGCATTTGGGAGGTGGAAGCAGAAGGATCAGAAGATCAAAATCAACCTCAATTATTAGCAAATTTAAAGGCCAGGTTGGGCTTCATGAGACCCTTCCTTAGGAGACCAAATTAAATAAATAGTAAACTTTTTATGACACATCCTAAAGAGCATGCATATTGATAATAGTATGCCAACTGAGAGATGAAGCTGGTGCCATTTCTGGGGACCATATTCCTTCCGGGTTTTCCCCTTTACTTCTGGCCTTTCTTTGAAGCTGTGTGGTTATTGGAACTCCCTTTTCATGGCCCTTCCTATAAGAGATGTTTTGCTTCACTACTCACATCTCCTTTCAGGGATTCAGTCCTTGCCCTGAGATCTGGATAGTAGAGAAAGATGCCGACCTTAGTGTGGTGAGTGCCATAGGCACGCATCTTTGCTTACATATCCTCATTAGGTTTTGCCATGGCCCCATCAGTGACTGCGGCTCAACACTAAAGTCTCTCTTAAACCCAATTCAGGCAAAGTCTTAAGGACCAGAATCCCCTTCAGGCTTCCAATACTCCCATTGAGAATGTAGACAGCTCAACCCCTCCCTCTACTCAGTCCTGCTCCCTGCCCTCCTCTTCCCTCCACTGGTTGTTTCCTCTCAGTAGCACTCCAGTAACCTCCGGCGTGCTGATCTCCATCAGCACAGTGTATGCTCCTCAGAGTGCACACCCCCATCCCCAACCTCCTTCATTCCTTGCTCCACTCCTTGTTCCTGTCACTCTCAATAAGAGTAGCCATTCTGGCAAGCTCAGCTCTGCGAACTCTCATGAGTCAGATACCACCCAACCACCTCCAAAATCACAGATGGGGTCAGGCAGGTGTTGGAAGTTAGGAAGGCTGAACATGAGCATCCAAGCAGGACTCCGCACCTAAGAACAGGAGCTGGCAAGAAAGCACCAGGTGATAGCAATTATAAAGGGGGCAGTGTCTGGATCAAGCAGACAGAATAGGTGGGCAGACAGGCCTACTGACAACACATGGAAGAAAATACAGCTACAACCTGGGTAAGCAATGTGGTTCTTATAAAACTATGGGACCTACTTGATAGAAAAATGAATTTGAAAGTGCCATGTCTTTGGTATTAACCGGGTGTAATTCGAGGTAGAGGACATGATTAGCAGGGGTAGGGACAGAGACCACTGAAGTGCTTGCTGTGCAATGTGAGGACCTAAATTTGTATCACTAGCACCCACTTAAAAGCCACATGTGGCAGTGGTGTGTGTTTGGAGCCCAGTGCTGGGAGGATGAGAACAACACAATTCCTGGGGCCTGCTAGACAGCCAGACTAGCTCAACAGTGTGCTCCAGGCCAAGTTAGAGATCTTGTCTTTAAAATGAGATAAAGAATGAAGTAGGAAGAAACCTGATGATAGCCTTTGGCTTCCACATGTTCACACATAGGCCAACACACACACATACACACACACACACACACACACACACACACACACACACACACACACACACACGGATGCATGCATAATACACACAGAGACACACAGACACACACACTAAAGAAAGAGAGAGAGAGAGATAGAAAGAGAAAAGAAGAAAACAAAAGGAAATAGTTTGCAAGATGATTCAGAGGAGTGATGCCTTAAAACAGTGCTTCTCAGCCTTCCTGACGCTGTGGTACAATTCCTCATGTTGTAGTGACCCCCAACCTTAAAATTGTTTTCATTGCTACCTCATAACTGTAATTTTGCTATTGTTGTGAATCATAATGTAAATATTGATATGCAGGATATCTGATATATGACCCCCCAAAAGAGGTCACGACCCACAGGTTGAGATCCGTTGCCTCGTGGGGTGAAGATAGAAAGCAGAAGCCTCCATGGAGACTTGCTCAAAAGCTGACAAAACAGTGACCATTCAGACCATCTAACCTCTTAAGGCAGAGAGGAGCCAGAAGAGGATCTATTCACTATCCTGGACCATGCGGAACTGCTGTTTGACTCCATCAGACCAATAACAATCAGCTTAATAACTTCATCCACTGTCTATCTTCCCCTTTGGAATGCTATGTTGTATTTCAGAATCTAGGACAAAGGATAACAGAGAAGATACCCATGACTTAGTCCCCAAATATTTGGGGACATAATTTACTATATTACTTCGGATTCCTTCAATTATGAGTAACTGAATTCTGTTTTAGATCTGATATGCAAAACAGAGAATGTATTTCCAATAAGACTGGAAACAATAATCTTAAACATATCCAGTCCTGGGACTTGAATGATGTCATAGTGATTGGATCTCTTGCCATTATTTCATGTTGGTATTATTTTTTAGTCAGTTTTCCTCAATTTGATTCCAGCTTCTCCAGATTTTTGGCTATTATCTGGGAAAACTGCAGAGAAAACAAAAGCATGTCTTTCCCATAGTTTCAATCCAAACTCCTCACCTTGACAGCTACTGCATCTAATTTGGCAGTGCCCTAGAAACCCAAACGAGGGTGGGTCCACCTTTGATCAGCTGGACCAATGGGAGAGATGTTGTTTCTTGAAAGAGAATCTTGCTGTTTTAACCAAGATAACTGCAAGTCTCTGAAACTTTTTCAATGGTCATCTTCCAAACACTGGGCGATCCTAACAACTTCATAAATGGAGTGCTGCAACTGTTTTATACAGACTAAAGTAAAGAGAGACTCAGCAGCTCACTTCAACTCCCAGAGCTGGGAAGACAGAACTAGGACTGAAACAGAGACAGTCTAGCTTACAGCCCACTCCTTTAACCTCCATACTATGCTCCTGAGAAGGAATCCATGAATAAGGGAAATCCACTGGATTTGGCTTCATCATGTTTAAAGCATTGGATAGCGTTTATAAAGCATTCCATAGCATTCAAGTCCCAGTGGCAAGTGAGTAGTGATCTGTTGTCAGGACATCGCCAGGGAAGTTTTCTCTGACATTCTATCCCATAAGTTGTTTTTTGACATCTATGAAAATTATTTTCCACCACTGTTATGGCATCTACCAAATTCATTTTATTTCATTAAAAATCAGTTGTTAGGAGCCAGGCATGGTGGCGCATGCCTTTAATCCTAGTACTCAGGAGGCAGAGGCAAGTGGATCTCTGTGAGTTCAAGGCCAGCCTGCTCTACAAAGTTGAGTCCAGGACAGTCAGGGATACACAGTGAAACCTTGTCTCAAAAAATGTAAAAAATAATTTTAAAAAATCAGCTGTTAGATCATTGTTAACATATTAAAAGAATAATAGCTGGGCGGTGGTGGCGCACGCCTTTAATCCCAGCACTTGGGAGGCAGAGGCAGGCGGATCTCTGTGAGTTTGAGGCCAGCCTGGTCTACAAAAGTGAGTCCAGGACAGCCAGAGCTGTTATACAGAGAAACCCTGTCTCGAAAAACCAAAAAAAAAAAAAAAAGAATAATATTCTTTGGTTGTTTAATAGAAATTCTTTAAAACCATTGTGTTATATTTCTGTTTTTCTAGCTCTGATGCCCCAGAAAGTCTGAACAACTTTGAGACTGACCCACTCTCTAGTCGGTCACCCGCTCTCTAGTTAGTCACTGCTCTCCATTTGGTTACTTGATTTCTGGTTGGTCACCTGCTCTGTAAGTTGGTCTTTCGGATGCTGGAACTGACTTCCCTGATGAACATCTTTTTCTCTCAAATTCTTTACCAATCTCTTTGGGATAACTCCTAACAGGTAGGGGGACTTGGAGACTCAAGTATTCCTTGCCTTTAAAATCTCAGAAAAGGTTCTGTTGAAGAGTATTCTCGGGGATTAGAAAAAAACACAAACTGAAAAGTTAGACCCTTAGCCTAAAGTGGATGACAATGGTCTTTGTGGTATAATGTCTGAAACAGCTGCTGGATTGGGGGATACCATCCAGTCCTGTATCTATTTCATTCTGTTTCTTCCCTGTCTCTGTTGTTGTTTTCATGTGATCTTGGCTTTACCCTCCTGTAGTGAGTTTTGGTTTCTTAAAAAACCCAGTTATGTTACGTGACTATGTTTTTGTTTTAATCCCACGTGTGGGATAACAGGCTGCTTCACAGCAGGTGACTATGATTTGTCTAGTGTACTAGCAGGAGTGTGATTTTGCCAGCTGAGGATAGTTGACATTTGAAATTCTGGGAACTTTTCAGAGGGGATAAATGCCAGGACTGGAGAGGGGCAGAGGTGCTCTGAAAAGGATGGATATTGCTCCCAGCTGCTGCTGCCCTCACTGCCGCCGGTTCCTGTTGCTGGTCCTTGCTGCTGGTCCCTGCTGCTGGTGGTTCCTGTTGTTGCATTTGCTATTTCTGGATTAGCGGATTGCTGGTTTGCTGGTTTGCTGGACTGGTGGATATTCTGATGAAGAATGTTGGACTTACCCCTAGGAACCCTAATAAGCAGGAAGTAGTCTAAAGAGGGTATACATCCCCTTTCCCCTCTAACCTTCTTTTTTGACTACCTAAAGTTGGAGGTTGGGAGTGATTGGGGTAGAGAAGGGTAGCAGATATCAGAATTCAATAACATGTCTCAGGTAGAGGCATTTGGTTCTTGTTACCCCATTTTCACACTGTGTGAGACAGAATCATCTTTGTAGTGACTGAGTGTCCAGATGTAGGGGTTAGGACATACAGTTGTACTCTAAGCTGCAATCTTCCTCTAGAACTGTGGTTCCTTCCTAATGCTGCAACCCTTTAGTACAGTTCCTCATGTTGTGGTGACCTCCAACCATAAAATTATTTCATTGCTATTTTATAGCTATAATTTTGTTACTGTTTTGAATGGTAATGTAAATATCTGATGTGTGACCCCTGTGAAAGGGACATTCAAACCCCAAGGAGGTCGCGACTGAGACCTCTGCTCTAGAGGCAAGCCAAGAGTTTTGTTTTGTTTTGTTTTTTTTTTTAGTTTTTCCATCTTTTACTCTTGGATCCTTGGTTTCCTTCTTGGACATGGTGTACTGAAAGCTCTATTCCAGGCCCCATTGTCTATGATTCCCACTCTTTGAAGGTCATCAATAAAAATGCCATGTGGCAGATGGTGCTCAAGAAACTACCAATTCTCTTTTTACTTGCGGCCCGAATAAGGAAACAGCCCACTGCCTGCCTGACCCGTGATAAAGTGCCCAGGGGCTCTAATCCTAGTCAGCTTCCTGTTAGACAGAGTCAAGCAAACACACTTGCTTTGGACCTTTAAAACATTCCTCTCTGGGTTTCTAAGGAAATGTGATGGGAAGAGATAGCAGATAAAACTGGCATGTTTGAAGATGCGAATTTGGGCCTGTTTTGTCCTTTTTGGTGATTACTTCTCCAGGGTACTCTGAAGAAAGGAAATAAGGTAGAAGCAGGGTTTGTGTAGGAACCATGTGACCATTAGCTCCTCTTTAAAAAGACCCAAATTAGAAAGTAAGAACATTCTCAATAAAGTGGTCTTTTCATCAAAACCGCCACCACCCCCCTCTTTTAATTAGGAAAATACTAGAACTTCCTCCTTCCTGTTTTATATCCTGAAAATTCCATGTTGCCTCCAGGACTTCTCATCTCTTCCTTAGCAGATGAAGGTTTTATTGGGTCCAAGACTATGATGGGATGACACTCAGTGTGCTCTTACTGGAGGAGGAAAGGGCTCTGGATCCTAATGCTGGGACTGGGGACGGGGCTCAGTCAGTAAAGGGATTGTCATGTAGGGGTGAGGACCTGCAGACCCTAACACTCTGGTAAAACCCGGATGCACACTTGTAATCCGAGCTCTGGGGAGAACTCACAAGCTCCAGGTTCAGTGAGAGATCCTGTCTCAAAAATTAAGGTGTAGAGTGACCGAGGAAGACACCTGATGTAGACCTCTGGTTTCCACATGTATGTGGATGTGAATGCACTCCCATACACCATGCATATAACCCATTTGAACACACATGCACACATATAAACTCATTCTCTCTCTCTCCTTCCTCTCCTGCTGTGCAGTACACACTCAACTGATTTTTCAGAATATTTATGTGCATTTTTCTGCTTAAAGGCAGAGGCCTCTTCCTGCATGGAGCTGGCACTCTGTGGCATATCGCAGGGTCTGTGGTCAGATGGGCTGCCCCCTCTTGAAGGAAGACCCACTTCTCCATTGGCGATTGCTGCAAAAGGCCAGATGTTTCCCTTTAACCTCCTATTGGTTCTAATCTCCTTCAGTCTTTGATCCCAGCCCCACTTGAAAGTAACCTCTCATTTAGCTCCTCTTGGGTGGTCCTTGGCAGAGATTTAGTTGATTCTAACTTCTGGTACAGTCTTTCCCCGTGTGCTTCCATGGTAAAATTCTACCTTTCTAATTGCTAAGAGGAAAATTGTTAATCCCTTTGATTCAGGGAGCAGCATAATAGCCTTAAAATTGGCAACTTAATTGAAAAACGCAAAAATTGTTGACTTGTTTTTGGTAGCATTTCCCACCCCATTTTTCCCTTCAATTTTTTTTTCCAAAATAAGATTAGATAAATTTTGTTATTTAAAATGCCATTTCAAAATGCTATCTCCTTATCTCTCTATCCCAAGATTCTGTTTGGATTTCATGCATGGTCTTAAGTATTTTATTGATTGTTACAAATCTGTTCAATGGGTTATTAGAGTAAATAGTCACTAGAAGACAGAAGAGATATGTGGTGTTGCCTAATGGGAAATAGAAATGTTCCCTGTCCCTGCCTTGCCATTATGTAAGAATAAACAACTTAAATGGCTACTCTTAGGTTCCAAGGCTTGTCCAGCCCACACATGTCAAATATCAGTGTGAGTTTGGTGACTGAGCCATTCTGCATTACAACTGGTATGTATTAGTATTCTCTTGACTTCATTATCAAAAGCTAACCAAGCAAGCTAGATTTTTTTTTTTTTTGAAAGAGACCTCCAATTTTGCTTTGGGTTCATAAAAGAAAATTCCTTTAAAAATTCTGAGAATAGAAGGGTTTCTGGTTTTCTCGCATATTCCATTGATCTCACTTATGAATAGAGAAAGGTCAAGGGTTTTGCTTATTTGTTTTCCATAGGCACTCTAAATTTTCAAAGATTTGGAGACTTTCAAGGGACTTTTAAGAGACACTTAATTTGTTACAGATGCCATTAGCATATTGAATTTATGTGAAAGAATGAATGCCAGGCAAAGGATATTGGCTTCATTATTTATTAGTAAAGCTACTCAAAACTCCCCTGTTTTAACCAAGTGGTGGTTTGGCCCCCATTCAGGATGCCATCTCTTAATATTACTGTCCCAGCAATTAGTGTATGATGAGAAGGTGGGTGTATCTGTGCACAGACAACCATATTGGATTCCATTCAGACCATGTAGATTTTTCTTGGCTTTCTCCAGACTGGACATGGAACTTCTGGGTAATTATCTCAAAATATGTGTGATTCCCACTTTTTACCTCAAGTGAAACTCATTAGTGAAGCCTTCAAATTGTGCTGGGTCTGAGCCCTTATTCCTGTCAATCCTCTCCTCCCAACATAACCTCCGTGCTTTCTTTTCTTGGCACAAGGGACTTTTCCCACTGCCTCTGACTCACTACACTCCATCACCGGCTTGAGAAAGATCTGGCCAGGCCCCATCTCATCAGGAAGGCTTCCCTTCTTGACTCTGTCACATCCTGTTAGGATGAGCTCTCACACTGCTCTTTTCTTCACCCCAGTTTCAACTTTACACTTGCTTATGTTTTATTTAACTGTCTTTCTGTTTTCCTATTGTGAGAGCTCTGAGGACAGAGACAGGGACAAGCTCGGCTACCCACATGACTCTTAACAACCGGTCTTGTGGTATAAGGCCAATAAATAGCCGTCATGTGAATAAATGAGCAAGTAGTGAGTACATGAATGAATGAATAAATGAATGAGTTCCCTTGAATGGTATCCTAGACCTCCATGAATCAACATTTTGAATTCTAAAAGCCCATGTTTCTAGTTGTTTCGGCATCTTTTCTCTTAGATAATTGGGGTTCGTGAGGGCCCAAAAAGCTCACAGTGATGATCTTGCCTTGCATTACCACATTCTCAGTTGAGGCCACTTCTGTGTGGTCAGGGGACAAGAATGCAATCGCACAAGCTTCCTATCTTCCTGTATAGATGATGTTTATTTTAATAAGTTGAGAACCAAGGTAGCATGGAGAGGCAAAGGCAGCTGAGCTGTACATAGAGTGTCTTAAAGTTTCTAGAGCTGTGAAGAGACACATGACCATGGCAATTCTTACAAAGGAAAACATTTAATTGGGGCTGGTTCATAGTTCAGAGGTTTGGTCCATTGTCATGACAGGAAGCATGGCAGACATGGTGCTAGAGAGGTATCAGAGTTCTACATCTGGATACAAGGCAGTAGAAAGCGACAGTGACACTCTAGCAGGCTTGACTTCCGAGACCTCAAAGCCCGCCCCCTAGTGACACACCTCCTCCCATAAAGTCATATCTACTCCAACAAGACCACACCTCCTACTATCACCACTCCCTGTGAGCCTATGGGGACGTTTTCATTCAAACTACCACAGAAAGCATCCTATCAACCTTGGTTAACAAATTATCTGAATCTCAACCCCTCAAAAAGCCTTTGGATCTTTCCCAGTGGCTACTTCCATTCCTCATCCTCCGGGGAGAGAGAGAGAGAAAGAGAGAGAGAGAGAGAGAGAGAGAGAGAGAGAGAGAGAGAGAGAGAGAGAGAGAGAGCATTTGGCTTGCTTTGGTCAGAATCATAGTGTAGCTACTGTAGTCCTGGGGCATCACCAATGCAAGTTACCAAACAAAACAATTTTAGTCTTCAGTGATGTGCAATGGTTCTCCAGTGTAGCCCTTGGAGAACCAGCATACATTGGGCCTAAGGACAGCTGTTGTTGGCATTTGTGAATGACTTCCACAGAAACAATTGCTCCCACCACTGCAGTTTCCTATCTGACTATTTCTAGAAGAACAAGTTTCTCTTTCACATTGTCCATCAGTGTAGGAAAAGAAGCTAGAATTTGCTGTTCAGCTGGGGTTATACAGGTTTCCCGCTTATTTTCACTATAGCTTGTCATGTTTTAATGAACATTCTCATTAAAAAATGGGGCTTTAGGTGATTTAACAGCATGATTCAGTTTTATTGTCTTTTCATATTTGTCTATATAGACTTTTCACTACTGAATTAAATAATATAGACTAAATCCTTTAAAGTCTTATTTTGTTTTATTTTTGAGAAAGGCTCATTTTTCTGCTGGTAGCTGCCAAGCTATTTCTTCTCTGTCTATCACCAGCCCAAATTAGAAACAAAAATTGGAAAATTTCACACTTTCCAAGTGAGTCTGTGTGGTGAGAAGATTTAAAACAAAATAAAAAAGCCACACTTCATTTGATAGTGCTTTCAAAGGCTTCAAGCAAAGGTAATAATACTTCTCGAAGGCTGAAACTGTTGATTTATAAAGTTAGAGGTGAGTAAAATCTAAAGATTAATAGTGTATCATTAAAAAGTGAAATAATATTATTTTGATTCATACTTGACAATTTTTCACAAGAATGTTAAGCTCTAACATAAATATATGGCCTCCCCAGCTGTTCAAATAGTATGATTAATTAAATGGATTCTGTCTGAAAACTAACACTGGCTCTTGTTCTCAGGTTGCAAATATGTCCCACATAAAGGAAAATGTAAAAGCATTCCTCTGGTATCTACTATATTCGAGTATAGAATGAATATTGTTGAAATTCCAAAGTGTTGTGAGCATGTATATAGTATGTATGTAGTATGTATGAATAAATGAATGTGGGGTAGTACTTATATGAGTGTGTGTGCCTGTGTGTGGCAATTTCACCTGTATGGAAATCTGCCACTTGGCAATCTCAGCTATTCGGTATAAAGCCTAGAGCCCGTTAAAAGCCAACAACAAGACTTTCTAGGGGCCCAGATGGAGGTTGACCAAAGTCCCTGGCACATAGCTCATGCATTTAAATGCAGAAAGAAAAAACATCATAGACTTCCAGGTAGAATATTCCTGTTAGAGTGCATTATCCAGAAGGCTGAGAGCAAAGTGGGGGGCTGTACTAGTTATTTTTCTTGTTGCTGTGTGAAAATACCTGACAAAAGCAACATAGGGAAGTTAGGGCTCTTCTGGCTCACAGTGTGAGGTGTGGTCCATCGTGGTAGGGGAGGAATGGCTGTAGACACATGAGGCAGCTGGCCAGTGTGGGGAGTTAAGAACCATGAAGAATGAAATGCTGATGCTCAACTTGCTTTGTCCTTTCTCATTCTATATGGAACCCCAGCCCATGGAAAGGTGCTGCTTACATTCAGGGTAGGCCTTCCTTCCCACCTTCTGGAAATGCCCTCACAGACACCTCTGGAGATTTGCTTCCTAATTGTCTCTAGATCCAGTTTAGCTGACAATGAAGGAGAACCCTAGCCAAAGGTTATGAAAGCCAAGTGCTTCAGAGTTGGGCTGAGGAGTGGGAGTCCTCCCTTCCCCAGCATAGATTAGTAGTTGAAGAAAGTGAGAAGGAGCACCATCTGCCATGTTCTCAGGGAGTGCAGTGTGAAATGTGCAGAGCTCACTGCAGACCCTTGAAATCAAAGACTATCACATTAAAATGAGACCATCACCCCAGATCAGCTCCAAGGCATCAGTCCAAGTGACCAGAAAGAAACTTCGAAGTAAACATATGGATATGTAAGGGAAGTCTTAGGAGAATCAAGGAATCTAGCAGAAATAAAAGAGAAAGGATTTAGGAATTGCTTGGGTTGGGAGACAAGGCAGGAAAAAGAAATCAAAGGTGGCTATCAAGTTTCAGTTCTCTGTAGTAAGCTCATAGAGCTATGGATAGAATTCAGATGCTCAAGAGGAGAGAAGTTTGAGATGGAGGAAGGTGCTGAAGTTGAGTCTTGAGTGTCGGTACATATAGACTATCCAGAAAGAGATGGCAGGAAGAATCTGGCTTAGGAGTCACATGATCCCTGGAATGAAGCAAAACAAGCAGAACCCACAGTGGGTAATGTCTACTAAGGACCAGCAAATCACGGGCCTTCTCCTGATTAGTACTTGCGTGTTTGCTATTCACTGCTCTTCCATGAGGTGAGCCCTGTCTTAATTCATTTATTTTTTAAAAAAAGCTTATTTAATTAACTAAAAAAGTTTAAGTCATATCTAGTCATTATGAAAATTCAGAACATAAACATGGAAAGTCAAGAGAAAAAAACTGTTAAATAGCCTTTTTGTTTCAAAATTGTTTATAGCAAATTAGAAGCAATTTAAGTATTCATCAAGAGAAAGTCAGTAGCTTCACAAAAAGAGGGAGAAAACATTTAAAAAAAAAACCTACATGAAGTAGAATCAAGAATCCACAAAACATTACAACAGTGAGAAAACACAATAAACCTTACAGAATTTTGGCCTCTTTGCGAGAACAGCCTTTCCTAATCAGCTAAGAGCATTCTCCTTCTCAAATGTCCCAGTGGATAACTGAGGCTAACATGATACCAAGGGAGAGTTAAATGCTGGTTCATGTAATCTCTTAGGAAGGGAGAAAATCTAGATCCTACAGCACTTGAAATCAAAGCTTTTGTACACTGGATTAAAGTGTAATGTAATCAATAAAGTCAACAGGACCACATGAATTATTCCATAATAGTTCCATGCTGTCGGGTCTCATATTATGTCTGTGACAAGCTAGGTGGCAGAGCTTCCTTCCCAGGCAAGCAGGGACTGTGAGCAAATGGAAATTCTACCAGCAGGGACTGATAGTGGAGTGGATATGGTCTTTCTGTATCTTAAAGGCTCTAATTAAAAGGAAATTAGAATCAAATTCTGAGATGAAGTCTGGGGTGGGTCCAGGAAGTAAAGAACACATCTAGTCCAAGAGAAATAAGTTTAAAACAACAACTACCCTCAAAAACCCAGAGCCAGATTTAAAGGAACAGGTCACATTAGAGAGTTGCTGGCAAGATGGAGTTTGTTGAGGGGGAAGAGGGTGGGAGGGTGGGACTGGAGGGGGGAGTAGGGAGGGGATTGTGATTAAGATATAACTTGAAGAAATAAAAAATAAATTATAAAAAAGAAAAAAAAAAGAAAATAGTGACTAGGAAGATTCCCGAAGTAATGGGATGTAAAGGACATAAAACATTTGTAGAGTGACTGGATTCAAGCATAAAGGGGAGGAGGAAATATGATGTTTACTAATCTAAGCAAACAAATCTAAGTTCATCTCATTAATGCAAACAATAAATCCCAAGAGTTTACACAGGATGTGAGGAAAATTAAAGGAGGTGAGAAGGAGATGTGTGTGTGTGTGTACACATCTGTGTACATTATGAATGCAGATTAGTTTTATATATGTACAAATATAGCAGATTATGAAATAGAATAAGATTAGCTACTTTTCAATGTTTAATCACTAATGAACAAAGGAGAAAGGAGTTCTTTCTTTAAACATTTTTATTGGAGATGAAGATACTTGGGGGCAGTCAGTTGCCCAGCATGCGCAAGGCCCTGGGTTCCATCCCCAGTGCTGCAAACAAAATCACAAATGAAACAGCTCTATTGAAGTACACTTGATAAATAGAAAGCATTCATATGCAGTGTTTCCAAATGGATATGCCTCATATGAAGCTATGTCTCTTCTCCTCAGATTATGAACTGCAGATGTCCATTGTCACCATGTGTGCTTATCATTATAGTGTAAGTTCAACCTAGTCTGGAAGGGCAAGAGTGAGATACAAGAGGCATTCAAGAAGGGAAGAAGATGACACTTCATGGACAATGTCAAACCCCAAGGGATCTATAAAATACGGCCAAGGACCAACAGGTAAGCTTAGCAAGGTCAAGCCTCAAGGTCAATCATTCTCCAAGGAGATTTTGTTTTCTTATATTTTAGCAGTGAACAAAGAGAAACCAAACATTTTAAAATGTAACATTTATATATATACATTATATGTAAAAATTCACCATATATATATATTAAACACACACACACGTAATATAGGGCTATAAAACTCTTGGAAACAAACAGGAGAAACTCTTCCTGACCTTGAGTTAAGCAAAGCATTCTTAAATATTACCAAATGCACAGTCCAAAGTGGGTAAAAATAAACTCACTTTCATCAATTTTAAAAATGTTCTCTGTGGGATATTTCAAAAAAAGGTTAAAAGATAAATCTCAGACCAGGAGAGGATATTAGAAAATGGCATATTTAAGAAGCAAATCAAAGACTTCTTAAAATACAATGACAATGAAGGCATAAATACCCAGACACAATGAAAGCAGTACTATGAGGAAGGTTTATAGCACTAAGTGCCTTCAAAAAGAAAATCGCGACAGCTCATATTAGCGAACTAACAGCAGAACTGGAAGATCTGGAAAAAAAAAACAAAAAAACACAAACTCCCCAGAGGAGCAGAGGGCAGGAAATCATCAAACTTAGGGCTAAAATCAACAACTTAGAAACAAAAAGATCAATACAAAGAATCAATGAAACCAAGAGTTGGTTCTTTGATAAAATCAACAAAATAGACAAACCTTTAGCCAAATTAACTAAAAGGCAGAGGGAAAAAACCACAAATCAACAAAATCAGAAACGAAAAGGGAGAAATAACAACAGACATTGAGGAAATCCAGAGAATCTTTAGGTCTTAGTTTAAAAACCTGTACTCCACCAAATTTAAAAACCTAAGTGAAATGGCCAATTTTGTTGACAGATTCCACCTTTCAAAGTTAAATCAAGATCAGGTTAATAGATTAAACAACCCTACACCCCCTAAGGAAATAGAAAGAGTCATAAAAATCTCCCAACCTAAAAAAGCCCAGGGCCAGATGGTTTCAGCACAGAATTCTACCAGACCTTCAAAGAAGAGCTAATACCAATACTCTTCAAAGTCTTCCACAAAATAGAGTCAGAAGGAGCACTGTTAAACTCATTCTATGAGTCACCCTTATTCTTAAACCACACGAAGACCCAACAAAAAAAGAGATTTCAGACCAA
Source organism: Lophiomys imhausi (assembly GCA_907164525.1). Lineage (NCBI taxonomy): Eukaryota > Metazoa > Chordata > Mammalia > Rodentia > Muridae > Lophiomys > Lophiomys imhausi. The sequence continues at coordinate 11,337,454 of CAJQZJ010032031.1, read as the reverse complement.
TTTCCCTCATGAACATAGATGCAAAAATACTTAATAAAATACTGGCAAACCGAATCTAAGAACACATCAAAAGTATCATACACCATGATCAAGTAGGCTTCATCCCAGGAATGCAGGGATGGTTCAACATACGAAAATCCATCAACATAACTCACCACAAAAAAAAAAAAAGCTGAAAGAAAAAAACCACATGATCATCTCATTAGATGCTGAAAAAGCATTTGACAAAATCCAACACCCCATCATGCTAAAAGTCCTGCAGAGAACGGGCATACAAGGACCGTACCTAGAAATAATAAAGGTGATATACAGCAAGCCAGTAACCAAACCATCATCAAATTAAATGGAGAGAAACTCAAAGCATTTCCTCTAAAGTCAGGGATCAGGCAAGGATGCCCACTTTCGCCATATCTCTTCAGCATAGTACTTGAAGTTCTTGCTAGAGCAATAAGACAGCTAAAGGAGATCAAAGGGATAAACATTGGAAACGAAGAAGTCAAATTATCCCTATTTGCAGACGATATGATAGTATACATAAGCAACCCCAAAAATTCCACCAGAGAACTCTTATAGCTGAAAAACACCTTCAGCAAGGTGACTGTATACAAAATTAATTCAAAAAAATCAGAAGCCCTTCTTTATACAAAAAATAAATGGGCTGAGAAAGAAATTAGGGAAACAACTCCCTTTACAATAGCCACAAACAATATAAAATGGGGGAGGGGTAACTCTAACCAAGCAAGTGAAAAACCTGTATCACAAGAACTTCAAGTCTTTGAAGAAAGAAATTGAAGATGCCATCAAAAGATGGAAAAATCTCTCATGCTCATGGATAGATAGGATCAACATAATAAAATGGCCATCCTGCCAAAAGCAATATACAGATTCAATGCAATTCCTATCAAAATACCACCACAATTCTTTATAGACCTGGAAAAAGCAATTCTCAACTTCATTTGGAATAACAAAAAAAACCAGAATGGCTAAATCAATCCTGTACAATAAAAAAACATCTGGAGGCATCACCATCCCAGATTTCAAGCTGTACTACAGAGCAATAGTAATAAAAACAGCATGGTACTGATATAGAGACAGACCAGGGGATCAATGGAATAGAATTGAAGACCCAGAAATGAACCCACACACCTATGGTCACTTAATTTTTGACAAAGAAGCCAAAAATATACAATGGAAAAAGGACAGCATCTTCAATAATTGGTGCTGGTCTAACTGGATGTCCACATGTAAAAGAATGAAATTAGACTCATATTTATCACCTTGTACAAAACTTAAGTCCAAGTGGATCAAAACCTAAACATACGGCCTGATCCACTAAATCTATTAGAAGAGAAAGTGGGTAAAACCCTCGAACTCATTGGTGCAGGTGACAACTTCCTGAACAGAACATCAACAGCTCAGGATCTAAGACCAACAATCAATAAATGGGGCCTCATGAAACTGAAAAGCTTCTGTAAGGCAAAAGACACTGTCATTCGAACAAAACAGTAACCTACATATTGGAAAAAAATCTTCACCAACCCCACATCTGACAGAGGACTAATATCCAAAATTTACAAAGAACTGATGAAATTAAATGCCAAGAAACCAAATAATCCAATTAAAAAATGGGGAACAGAACTAAACATAGAATTCACAAAGGAGGAATCCCTAATGGCTGAGAGACACTTGAAGAAGTGCTCAGCATCCTTAATCATCAGAGAAATGCAACTCAAGATGACTCTGAGATTCCATCTCACACCTGTCACAATGGCTAAGATCAAAAGCTCAAATGACAGCACATGCTGGTGAGGGTGTGGAGAAAGGGGAACACTCCTCCATTGCTGGTGGGAGTGCAAGCTTGTACAACCACTATGGAGGTCAGTCTGGTGATATCTTAGAAAACTTGGAATAGCTCTACCTCAAGACCCAGCCATACCACTTCTGGGTGTACATCCAAATGACTCCTCACCAAATCACAAGGAAGTTTCCTCATCTATGTTCATAGCAGCCTTATTTGTAAAAGCTAGAAATTGGAAACAACCCAGATGTCCCTCAACTGAGGAATGGATAAAAAACAAAAACAAAAACAAACAAAACAAAACTGTGGTACATCTACACAATGGAATACTATTCAGCCATTAGAAACAACAAAATCATGCAATTTGTAGCCAAATGGGTGGAACTGGAGAAGCTCATCCGGAGTTAGCTAACCCAGACTCAGAAAGATGCACATGATATCTATTCACTTATAATCGGATTTTAGCCCTGTAGTACAGGATAACTATGCTACAGCCAATGCACCAAAGGGAACAGGAACATCGACTTTGTTACCTGTCAATGAGACACTTTGCCCTAGTGGTGCTGCCTTGTAGGCCCCCAGTGTATGAGGAGGCTCCTCTGGAGTGGAGTATCCCTACATAGCAACCCCCACCCCAGTTCAGCAGTCATATGAGGGCCAAGAGCCTCTTAAATATGGGGAAACTAGAAAATTCAGGTATAAGAAAACCAAAAGAGGCAAACGACTTGAACCGACATTTCACAGGAAAGAATAAGCACGTGAGGGGATGAATTAGTTACTTGGGAAGTGAAGATGAAAACCAGAGAGCGGGCTGCTGCTGGGTCTACTGGAATTTCCCGCCTTACCAACCCCAAAAAGAAAATGACAAGAGTTGCCAAAGACACAGAGGGACAAGAATTATCCTAGGCTGCTATCGGCAGCACTCCTTGAGTGACCACTTTGGGATTTCTTGAGAAGTTAGATATAGGTCTCACATGGGGCCCAGCAATCTCACTTTTAGCCACCCAATATGAAAATTTGTTTTCAAGCAGAAACATCTCCAGGAATGCTTAAAATAGCATTATTCAAAGTCTCCAAAAGCTAGACCCAACATCAATTAACTTTGGTGGGTAGATAATCTAGTCAGAAGAACACCCCTCACAGGTATAAGTAACAGATGAATGATTAGTCTATACAACAGTAATAAGTCTCAAACTCATTGTGCTAATTGAAAGAAGCCCTGCCACATCATTTATCCATCAAGAAAAATGCCCCATAGACTTGCCTACAGGCTAGTTTTATGGAGATATTTTCTGAACTGGCATTCCTTTTTCCCCAGATGACCTTGGTTTTGTTATATTGATAAAAACTTACCCATACAAGTATGTTTGGGTCTTTAATTCTAGCTATAAGTTTAGATGCCTTGGCTCTGCCTCACATAGTATCTTTTTCTGTAGGTTTATTCTGTCCTCCAGGACAATTCACATATACCTTCTTCATCAGGATTGCTTGATCATTTTACATAGTAGCCAGGTTCTGAGAACAAAAGCAGCTTGGCTACTTAAGACCTGATTTCAGAAGTTCTAGAATTTCACTTCCTGTGTAAGCATTCCATTACTGTAACAAAATACCTGAAGCAATCAACTTATAAAGAGAGACAGTTTTCAGCCTTTAATCAGCTGGCTCTGTTGCTTTTGGGCCAGTGTCAAGCCAGTATATCATGGTGGAAAGCATTAGAACAAAGATGCTCATCTAATGGCTAGATATGAAAGGCTAAGGAAGGGTCTTCCATGAACATAGCCCCAAAGGCTGAATTTTCTCCCATCACATCTCAACAACATCATGAGTTGGAGACCAACTCTTTTAACATGCGGGCTTTTAAGAGACACTTATACAAACCACAAGACTTAGTGTGGCAGTTTGAATGAGAATGGTCCCCATAGTCTCATTTGTCTGAACACTTGGTCTTTAGTTGGTAGAACGATTTGGGAAAGAGCTATGGCCTTGTTGGAGGAAGTGTACACTTGGGCTGGATTTGAAGTTTTCAGAGACTGGCACTATTCCCAGTGTGCTTTCTTTGCCTCCATCTTGCAGATCAGATGTGAGTCCTCAGCTGTCCCTGCTGCCATGCCTTCGTCCTGCCATCATGAACTCTAGCCCTCTGAAACCATAAGCTCAATGAAATGCTTTTTTTTTTTTTTTTTTAAATAAGTTGCCTTGGTCATGGTCATGGTTTTGTCCCAGCAACAAAAAAGTAATGATGATATTTGCATAAGTCCACAATCTTATCCAGATAAAGTAGAATTAAAACGACCTCCAATATTTGGTGGCACCAAAATCTCTTTACAAGGTGGTACTGACATAAACACAGGAGAGTCCCTGGAAAAGGCCATAGGGACAAGCATGGGGAGGGGACAAGATAAGCACTCCTAGAAAAGGAAACAGCATATGTAAAGCCCCAAACTAGATGAAGTAAAACGCAACCAAAAGAAAGACAGGTAGTCAACCACTATGCCTGATAATAAATAAGAAATTCTGTAATGGATGAAGTTGGTGAAGAAGGTGGAGTTAAGATTATGTGGGTCATGTAGGCTACTGTGGTAAGTGTGCTCCAAGCACAGTAAGGAGCCATCGAAGATTTCAAACAGAGAAATTTTGCTACCATTTGTCTTGTTAAGTGGTGATATTGACTGTTGCTGAGTTACGATATTTATTTATTAGCGACCTGAACATGAATGCTATGGTACCTCAAACCCAGAAGTAGCAAGGATATATCCCATTGCAGTTAAAGATAAAAACATTCAAGTCACAAATTTTCACACACACACACACATGTACACACACACACACACACACACACACACACACACACACACACCATTCACTCCATATTTGAGGCACTACTACCATGTTAGTGTGTGTTGGGAACTTTGGCTTAAAGGGCAAATGAATATAATAATTGATAAATTCTTTTTCAGTCCAGTGAAACCAAGAACAAAGTTTAAATATACTTAGGAGACACAATCACTTTTTTTTTCTTTTCCCCAAGTCAGTTTTTGAAACTATAACACAAATGATTGTCTCTTAAGCTAGGAGTAAGAGTGTAAGTCTACTTCATGAGACAAGAAAGTAGCAGGTCATAAAGGGTACGCTGTAGGGCACTGGGCCTTTAATGGCATGGAATGGGAGAAACTGAAGGATGACAGAGGAATTGCTGACACTTCGAGTTCTCAGTAAGGTGGTACTATACAAGTGATGATTGGTAATATGTGTGGATGCAAACGTAGCCCTAAAGATATGAATGTCAAGATATGATCAGAAGCATGGCTGCCCATATGTTAGATATGTCTCTTCTCAGAAACAAAAATTACCACAATTCAATAAGCATTTCTTCTTGATGCACATTGTCGGAATATTTGGCCAATGGCAGAGATATTAACAAAAGATGATATAGAAAAAAATTTGAGGGATGGACATCAGAAGACAGGATTCTGGGCCCATCTTGGCTATTGTCATGGTATATAGAAAATCAAGTTATTTGGCCTATACAGCCATGTGCTTTCTGATCACACATACCACTTCTGGCTAGGACATCAGGCTGTGGAATCTCCAACATCTGTGAACGAAACTTGTAACAATGAAAATGAGGAAATGGATTTCCAGTCAATTCAATTCTATCAACAGTTGTGGAAAGTAAACACCTCAGTTCTCTGAAATTCAAAGTTAGAGCAAGCTTGGCCGTAACGGATGGACTAAGAAGGTTTCCTTTCCACGTTGTTTTCATTGATTAGTTTAGGATGGTTGTGTTTTATCATTACACGTTAAAGCTGTGAATTCCATTTTTACAAAAGATTCTATTTACTTTTTGTGTTGATGGATGTTTCTGGGGCTGTTGGAATAGAATTCCACCTTACCTATAATGAGCATGTATGTTAAGAGAGAATGAACTTGAAAGAAACGCTCTGCTACTGAGAACACAATTGTTTGATGAAGATAAATGAAGGTAATCTAAAAACTGAGTAAAGGAAAATTCATCTATAGTTCCCTTTGCTCCTTACTGTTGTTAATATTTTCAGGATGAAACGTGGATATTATCTGTGTGCTTTTGCCTCAAGGTGGGTTTCCCAAAGCCACTTGCAACGGACTTGGAAACAACAGGTTATGAAATAAAACATATTTCAAATCTATGTTAAGCTCTTTTTCAGTGACCAGGAGATTTCTCTTGTCAGCCTACTGCTTTCATACCTGTAGAAGCTGCGACTACTCTCATCTTGGGGCTTGATTTAGATTTAGAACTATCATTTATATACCATGAATAAGGGTACGAGATGGAAGTCACATGAGAATAATACCTAATGACATTAACTGTGACCTTGGGTTAGGGTGAGGGCATGATGGACCTGATCCTTTTCTCTATGGTTCTAGTCTAACTCGAGGGACAAAGAATGTGTGCTTAGGACAGGAGGGTAACAGAAGGCAAAGACAGAGAGCTTGGGAAGTCCAGATGGTACTGACCTGGAACTGAGCAGGACTTGTGGACAGAGAGGAGGCCAAACAGAATACAGGCCTGTTGAATAATGGCCAGACTTTGTTCCCAAGAAGTGGGCTTGAAATCCTTGGGAGTGTGTCTTTGTAATTTTGGTGCTCCTTCAACTTCTTCCTGAATATATGCCAGGAGATGATTTAGAACATGGCTCAGAATGAGGGCGGATCACTTTGGAACCAGGTAACTCAATCATTGAGGTTTCCTCCATGAGCTACTAGTCTGACCTGAGGAGGCTGCTTGGGTCCTAGAGATTCAGCTATTCACATGGGCAATAACCCAGTTAATTGCTCCTATATGATAAAATTCCAGTCAAAGCTCTGGCTTGCTGTACCTCAGGGGAGTTTCTCAGCTGAGGAGTGTGCAAGGTGAGGGCCCTGAGGACGTGGATTTGGGAATCTCCTAGAGCAACTATACCCCTATGTAGTGGATCTTGATTCATAGCATTTTGACATAGCCAAAGTTGTATGTGTCATGTTGTCATGTTTCCTGAGTTCTACAGGTTGTTCAGTTGAATTGCTGGTCCTGGAGGAGACATGGGAATCCTAGGATTGGTAGCTGGCCAATCAGAAACGCAAGTGGCCTGATCATTTTAGAGCTTGTGGCTGGTGTCCAAAGGGAGGACAGCCTCATGGAGGACTGTACTCTGGACCTGTGAATTTGACCTGACTGAGTAGCTAGCGTAGGAATTACATTGCAAAGCTCATAATAGGAAATCCAGAAGTACTGACAAAATCAAGTCAGACTGGGAGCGTGGGGAAGAGGGGAGCTTGGAAGCCTAGCATCAGACTTGGAAGAGAACAATAATAGCTGATGCAAATTAAATGCTTGGGCTCTTTCAGAAAGCATTTTGTAGGTATCACTCCTGTAGATATTCCGGCCTATGGTGTATACTGCATTGTTTTATTCATGAGCAATAAAAATAAACACAAACCACAACAAATAAACTGACTTTGACTCTTGACTCACCTGAAGTTTGCCAACTCCATTGACTTTGGAAAAATTGCGACTCTTCATGACCTCAGTTTCCTTGGTTTCAGCATAGCCCAGGTGACTGCCTGTTTCTAAGACTTTGTGATTACACATGGTTAAAATATGTTCTGAAGAGTAACAGGCCATTAAAACAGTCCCTAAAAGCAAACTGGACGTGGATGCTCATTCATACTTGAACAGATCAAGTATCTGCCACATGCTACCTGCTAGCCTGGGCTTTGAAGAACCAAGGTTAATAAGATGTGGACAGTTTCCTCTTGAAGCTAACAGTCATCCCCTTGGTACTATAGCATTGGAACCATTCTCTTATTATTTCAAAAGAGACTTCAGTGACATGAGCAAACTGCTAGGGAGGGGCTAAGATCAAAGAGAGAGCAGAATGTCCGCATGGAAGTGGAAGAGACTGGGAATGAGCCTTGTCCTGCTGCTAGGAGGATGGAAAGTAATGGTCTGTGAGAGAGACCAGGGGCTTTGGCAAGCTGTAACAATCACCTGGAACAAGTCCCAAGAGCAGGATGCATGAGAATATTGCACACAAGTAACAAAGGGGAAAAATCAACACCACCCCCAAACATACAAGGAACTGAGTGCAGGCTTCACAGCCTTGGACAACAGACCAATAGAGTCTGGGTGGAGAGTTGAGGAAAGAAAGAAGATGAAAAGGACTAGATAAGACAACATTGAACATGAATAAAGATAGGCTAGGGTTGACAGGTGGATCTCCAGAGCCACTAGGGGGACTTAATGATTTTATCCTGCACTTCTCAGGTAGATTCTCTAAGGAAGAGAACTTTAGGAACAGGTCTCCAGGAAGATTCTGGTACTCTAGCAGGTTTGAAGACTTCCAGTTAATCCAATTATCAAAGGTCCATGGCTGCCAAAAACAAAGAGGTACTCAGCTGGTATCAACATTTACCCTGTTGTACAAATATATTGATACTATGTTGTTCTTCCAGATACATCAGTTTAGTTTCTACAATGGTAGATTTACAGAGACTTGTGTTTCTCTCTTCCAATCTGTGAATTTTTATCTTCAGTTCTCTTTTGTTGGCATCTGAAATCTTAATTAGTTGGAAGGTAAGATATGTTTTTCTTTTTTTTTTTAATTCTTTTTTTTCAGTAGGAGGCCAGCTCTGCTCTGTACAGTAAAATCAGTTGAATGCTGTTGGTGAAATCTCAAGGGTAGGGTGGAAGGTAAATTTTAACCATTAAAATCATTTGAGCTAACCAAATCAACAATAAATCACAAACTCCAGATTTTTGTTTAAAGGGGTGGAGACCAAGCCAGTGGATGTGCAAATTAGCCAGGCCACGACTTGCTGGCTCTTGTTCACTTTGTAAACAAAAGCAGGCCTGAATTCAATCAAACATTACTTGTTAAAGTAAACTAGCAAAAAGCTGGTGAAAATTAAAGTAGAACAGAGGATGGTTTCAATAATTTCATTCTCCAGCTTTTAGCTAAAAAAAAGAAAAACAACAACAACAAAAAAAGAAAACCCCTACTACCCATCATCCTAATCTGTGAGGCATGTCCTTCCTCTCAAAACATTTTCATGAACATTCTCAGTGGGGTTATTCACGTATTTTAAAATGCCACCTGTGGCATTGGGTAAGCGGTCTTGAGAAGCAACTTCTGAACACTGCATCTGTGGGTTTGGTGATATTTTTGAAGTCTCTTAGAGGCTGCTTCGAGGAAAGAAATGGGACTGACTGGCCAGCAGAAGGTCTAACCGATTAACAAATAACACATATGAGGTATGCTGCACTGGTCTGAAGTGACACTGGGGGATAAATTATTTCTGCACTCTTCACTTTGGTCTTTAATCTGTCTACACAGAGCCATTGAGCTTCGCTTTCAAACTGAGTAATGCCTGAGGGGCTTTGCTCTTTGGACTGGAAAATAAGTGGACCCGGGTAGTTGTTTCCCTCCTATCCTCCAGGTAAGGTATTCTGGAGAGGTGACAAGACTGAGGTTTGGGATTCTCAGAGAGGAGCAGCAGGGATTCCACCTGGACCCCTGCAGAAGACAAGTCCTCAGCCAGGCTTTTAACCTACAAGGAACTGGGCTGTGGATAAGATTTGAACTTGGGGATGGTATGGCAGGTTGGGGCCCATGCAGGGAGCCAGAGTTTTCTAAGTGTTTGGGGAATAGGTGTAACTTCTCAGCTGTCCAGCTGGGCCCCAAGCAAGCCTGAAACCCCTTCCACCTGTGGGCTTGAGAGGCATTCCAGAACCTCAAGACGTGTTGATTCATTTCAGGCCTGCTTTGTCTATGATGAAATTCTACCCACCCCAGAAGGACTCTAGGGAATCCTCCCTTCTCCCCCCAGCCCCCACCCCCGCTTTTCTGTTTTCTCTGCCTTGTTGACAATGAGGCAGACACAAAATGTATTTAGCCTGAAGGAGAACACACAGTGATGTCATAACAGTGTAGGTTGAGAGTGGCTAAGACGGGGCAGGTGCAAAGCAGCTCCAGTGAAACTAAAGCCGTAAGAAGCTCCTTGCTCTGGAACGGACGGACTCCAGGAGGCAAACCTCTGCCTGGCCTCATTGATTTAGCCAACATCAGCAAGGGATGGCCTGGGGGAGCCCGAGCTGCAGCTTTCGGGGCTGTGCTTGTACACATGTGTACCAGCTGGTCATAAGCTAATCAACTTGAGGTGAATATAGAAAAGTTCCCTGCCCAGCCTGCCTCCTCGAAGCTTTTACACACCTGAAGAGGATGGAGTCAATGCTTCGTGATGTCCGGGAAGTAAAGCAATTACCAACTGATTGTTAATAATTACAGATTACAGGTCTATGTAGAAATAGTGAACCCGAGGAAGCCTGCATGCAAATTTCTTCTGGTCCCGCGTGGCCTTCTTTCCTAGTCATGATTGAAGCAGAAACTGTGAAGCCCATCTTTTTAGATAGCACTATGGTTAGGAGGGAGCTATCTCTCTTATCCTTGCTCCTGAAGATGATGGCTCTGTTTTGAGACCCTCCAAGTTGTCATCTTCCATCCTGGTCCTTGAAGACGGCTCTGACCCAATAGTTACTAAAGTGATATTGCTGGGAAAGGTATCTGGCCTCTCATTTTCCTAGCGAAGGGAAGGAAAGTGGCCCGTGGGCGCCCTTCCCTTGATTACTGCCCTCTTAGGGAGGTCAGGACCCCAGAGTTTTCCCATGTTAAACCTCACTTTTCACTCTTTTGTGTCTATCCCATTGCTCCCAAACTCAGAACATCACTTTTCTAATGCACATTGTTTGTCTGAAAACACACCTGGAGAGCTGCCCAGTTTGGAAATGACTTAAATTACAAAAACAGCACAGCTGTCTCTAACAGCTCTAGGAGTTCATGCAATGAGCCTACAATTTATTGAGTAGGATTAGATACTTATTGCCTATGACACTTTAAATACCATTACATTGAAGTTTATACAAGAAAGTCCAAGTTTAAAGCTGGGATCCTAGCAGTAACAGCTGGACCATTTGTTTATGTGACGGGCAGGAAAGGGAGACTTCTGGAATCTCTGCGTTTGGCTTCAGGATCCTGCTTGGGTGGGGGCAGGAGAACGCAGCTCATTTCGGATTGTCAAACTGCACCCCGAACACCGCCAGCTAATTCGTCCCTCATGCGAAGACCTCTGCCAAGCTTCTTCTTGTATCCTCTTGTTCCCTCACACCTGACAAAGCTGTGCTTGAAATACTGTAGCCCACCTCAATGACGGCAAGGGCTCTGTCGCGAGCTAGCTCACAGCTCTCTCCCCCAGGCAGCTCGCATTCCGAGTTTTGTTTCTAGCATGAAAGACTTTGTTTTAAATCATAATAGCAACCAGGCTGTAGTCACATTAGAGCGCACATGGAGAACTCGCACGAAGTCATGTGTTTTGGATTTGACATTCTGATTTATGGTTGTGTGCTCCAGTTACACAGCTGCGAGCTCATTTTCCGACAAAGATGTTTTCTATTTTTCTATTACTCTGCTTCACCCCGTCTTTATGTTGAGGAAAATGAAAGCCACCAGGTGAAGTCATAACAGAAGTACAAATGTTTTCGTGTTTGGGTTGGAGAGCGTAATAAACAGTGGATACCAGCATTCCAAACACTGCTTGTTATTTTTGAATCAAAGTATAAAGGGAGTTGCTTACTTAATGTACTCACAAGTTAAAGAGATCCATGGGAATTTGTTTGTCCAACCCAGAATCATCCTACTAACTTTTCATGCCCATCACCTGATACCAATTTCCCAGGGAGAAAATGAATGGTAATACTCCATGTTAGATATGTAAGTGAACCCAGCTTTCTCTTTAGAGTGTTTATTTCACCAAGCCCAAGAGGTTCAGCACTGGGAACTTGTAAAGGTGGCCTTTACCAACCTGTTCTTTGTGGAAATGAAGAAGGTGAAGCAAAGATATAAGGTCCCACAATGGTTAGGGGCAGACCTCAGACAATACATCTATTTCTTTCCTTACCCACCTAGTATCTTCCTGCCATCTAAATGCAAGCTGAGTGGCACACTTTGCATGATCAAATTGGTACTTGCACAAAAGAATATTGAAGATGAGAGTTCTATTAATGAGAAGGAAGAAAATCCATTCTACTGTTTGGTACCTCCTTATTTCTAACCATTTGTTGTTGTTATATATGGTGAAAACTAAGCCCCCTTCCTGGCTGACAGTGCGCACTACACCATAGTCTATTTTAGTTTCATTCTTGAGGAATATGACTAGCAAGAAATTATAGCAATCTTAGGCACATATATGTAAAGATTTATAGATTCTATTCTAACATCATTTGAATGATTCCAAATATAGCTATATTTTTTGCAATTTAATGCATTCTTGGTAAAGAAGTAAACATTACTTGCATAGGAAAATTTACGATTGTATAGCACGAAGACATGTATGATCCAAACTTCCTGACTAACCTGAGAGTCTCCATGAGAACAGGAGGAATGTTAGAATTCTTTGGCTTGAATCATTAGTATTCTGGTGCCTGTTTTTCTGTCATATAGATTCAGTCTTATAAAGAAAAGTTCAGTTTTTGAAATTTTATTTTGTGTGTGTGTGTGTTGCATGTGTATATTAATGTGGGTGTGTCATCTGTGCACAGAGGTTTATGACAATATGTGTGAGTGCACATGTAGGGTCCAGAGGCTGACATCAGGTGTTTTCCTCCATTGCTTTTCCCATTTTTTTTTTTTTTGAGACAAGGTCGATGTGGCTGAACCTGGAGCTCTCTGATTGGCTGGGCTGGCTGGCCAATGAGCAGTGCCATTGTACACGATATGGTGAAAGTATAAGAAATTAATAATTTGTCTTTCTTTCCTTTTTTTTTTGGTCATCCCCTATTTCTTCCTTTCTCTCCCGCACTCCTCATATTCTTCCCCCTTTCTTCTGTGTTTCAAGGTGAGAACCTGGAACTTCTAGGGAAGGTAATGTCAAGACAGGGTGGAGGACAGAAATTCCTTTGGCATGAACCAGACTATTGAACCAAGTTTCTATTGACTACAGTCTCTCTTTAGTCAAGTGAACATTTTGTTTTTGAAGTGGATTTTTTTTTTAATCCCATTCTGAGGTTACTCCACATGCAGCAGACAGGGTAGGGAAGTAGGAAGGCAGATACTGCTCAGTGTGGCCATGCTTCTGAAGACAACCCCTTAGGGACCCGAGCCATTGTAGGATCTCCTTTATCTCCCGATGAGGATTTGTGTAGTTCTGGCAGAGTGACAGCCATATTGGAGCTCATCCATCATACAGTGACAAAGATGACAGTGGTGCCACTGATTGATGGCTAGAGTTAGGGGTGGCAAGATCATTTGGCAAATACTGTGAGAATATGCTGAGAAATGTGCCTTTGGGCGACAAGATAAACTGGGTAATAATTGAAAATTCTTATTCTGATGTATTTTGCCAGGATACTTATACAAAGAACTTTCGAGTTTGTCTAGTTCCTTTCATTTAATATTTAAAAAGAATCTCGCTATGAAGGATTTTTAAAAGCTTATTTACATGTGTGTGTGTGTGCCACCACACATATGTGCAAATGAGGACAAGTGAGGGAGTCTGTTTTTTCTTTCCACCGTGTAGGCGAGTGGATGTTAGGTGATGGGGCATCCTTGTACTCTTGCTGGTACTAAACACTGACAAGAGGGAGCTCAGTAAGAAACTAAGGAGGCTTATGTCCAAGGGTTCTATAGTTGCATGTCATTTCCATGGATGTAGGATGGATTATAGGAAATTTGATATATAACTTTCTATTGTCTTCCCAAAGTACATAAGACTCAGGCCTCAATAGCTTGGGTAATAACTTTGTTTCTGCTTCTTTCTGAACATGAAACCAAGGGAAAAACAAAATCCACTTTAACTTGACCCTCCAATCATGGGGACCTTTCCAGGGTGAGAGTTCAAATACCACTCCATTCATCCCATGGGCAGAGAACATAGCATTCAGAACAGCACCGTCTACTCCTGTGAGAGACAAAGAAGTGAGGTTCTGGGTAGCCATTCCTGGTTCATAAGTAGAGCCACAGGGCTGCCCAAGCAAACAGTCAGGACTTCTGCCATATATAATCGGTCCTAGGAAGTGGAGGATGATCACAAAGAGAGAGTGGAGCATGTGACCATGCTCAGACCAAGCAAAGCACCTGTGCAAACTGGAAGAAAATGAGTCTTCATTTCAGGGCCATGCAGACTTCATCTTCAGCAGGCTCTACAAACATCCACGTCTGTCTCTCATGGAAAGGCTTGAGGTTGGCTCCACTGACTCTGTGTGTCTTCGGCAAAGGCAGTTCAAGCTCACTGTGCCACGCACTCATCTGTCCTGAAACCCTTAGTTGATGGGGATAAGAAGTGTGTCAATAAAGATGTTTCTGACTTTCTACTTTGGAAAGCAATTATAATGTGAGTCCTGAACCTTCTACACTTAGTCATATATACTAAAACTTTCATATCAGTACCTATAATGCTTCTTATACTATATCTGCATATTATCCTATGGTTTGAATATATAAATAATTCCTTACCCATCTCTTTATGATGCAACTTTTGCTATTGCATTCAGTGCTGTTATGAATATTTTCTGTGTTCACTGTTTACTTGTGTCTGGGTTTCCCTAGAAGAGATTATGAAACAGTGAAATTGAATCTATAGGCTTTACATTGGAATAGAAGGTATTCCAAATAGACTGTATTCCAAAGCTGCCCTGAGTTACAATTTTATCTCATGTGATGGCACCTAGTGCCCTACCAGTCTGCTAATATGCACTGATATTGATTCTTTTATGTAAATGTATTAGTATCTTTATAATAATCCTCAATAAAATAATCATAAATATTTAATATTTATGTATTTATACCTTATCTAATGTGTCAAGATTTTGGAGCCCAAAGTTGACTGAATAAGGTAAACATCCCTTTTGGCATGTGGCATGGCCATGTGTATTTCTGTTTGAGTGAACTCTATATTACAATCACATCAGAGATGGGCTTTACCTCAGTGCTCTGAAGGGAGAGTGGAGTGACACTTAGCTATCTAACTCACCTAAATATATCTAATCAGATCTAAGTTAAATGTCTTTACTTTTACACACATCTTTTTAGCAGCTACTATAGCCTCAAGCCTTTGTGGATTAAATGGTCAATCAGATGCCATTTTGATCTTTGGTTATTTTAGCAGTTAATGGTCACTGATAGTCTGAACAATAGAAGTAATGGAAGAGTTATCTCATGAAAGGCAAAGGGCATATAAACTAGGGTGACCCAGAAGCTTCAGGGAGGGAATTCCAAATGGGAGTTCCAAGTTGACATGAGAGTAGATATCTGTAGACTTGGAAGTCTAGAGTTGCTGAGTGGCCAT
The DNA here is from genome assembly GCA_907164525.1 of Lophiomys imhausi. NCBI lineage: Eukaryota > Metazoa > Chordata > Mammalia > Rodentia > Muridae > Lophiomys > Lophiomys imhausi. Next base: position 11,322,303 of record CAJQZJ010032031.1, on the reverse strand, counting down.
GCAGGGAGACACACTTTAAAACACAGGGGATGAGCCTGGGGAAGTGATGGAGTCTGGGATGGACAGTGTGCAGACCACCCTTGCTAAAATGCAGAGTACTGGCTGCAAAGCCTCTCAGGTTTCTCATTTAAAATAAATGATCCCATCTTTCAGCCAGTGACTGCAATTAAAACACCTGGAGTGTGTGGCCTGGAAGGATCTATTTTTTAAACAATTTCTCCAAGATTTAATTGTTATTAAATTTTACTAAATAAAAAAATTACTGTTTTAGGCAGTGGTGAGTCTTTTTAAAACCCAGATTCTTTTTGAAGGAGACTAAGCAAATCAGAATCAACTGTTTAGGGAACAGGGTACAGGTGGTTGGAGAAAGGAAAGGGAAATGACCCAGAAAAAAAGTTCGCTGGCTAGATGCCCTTGGGACACACTGTCCTGGGGACTGCTCCACAGGCCAGCATCTGAGCTTCTCAGAGCAGCCTGAACAAAAGCAGGGATGAATTAGGACTATTTAAAACCAATATTAGCCTCAGTGCTCTTTGAAAGAGGCATAATTAGGAATGTAAAAGTCAGATTGCCTCTGATTAGTGAGGAAGGGAGTGAAGGACGAGTCCATTAGAAGCTACTTGTGAGACATTCACACTTTTAGAAAGTCACTTTGATGACTTTGAAGGGGACAGGATGGGAGAAAGCAAGCAAAACCAGTTCCTACTTCAAAGACCCTTTACAGTGTTTATCTTTTTAGGGCAACACACTTAATGTTTTGGGTAGCACTAAAAGGAACTTTCAATTTGAATATGACTGATTTGGCCATTTGCAGGTAAGTTTGGGCATAAGATTTACTCTATATTATGAGTCAACTAATAGTTTGGAAGTTCTTTGAATTTGCCTGTCTGCATTTATATTTTTATCTACATAATTCCACATACTTGTATGCACTTCCAAATATGTTAGAGATGTCAATGCTAATGCTCCCTATTAGGAGGTAGCTGTGATATGATGAGCCCTTTATTCCCTATTTGGAAATGAGACAAAGTTAAGTGGTTCCCTTTAGCAATACTAGAAACCAGATTTTCCAAGTCCTAAGCCAGGATTCATCCTTGAAGCTCCTTGAAGAAAATTAAAATACGGCGGAGTGCACTTAGATTAGAGCCATGATTGTGCCCTGCAGGTACAACATTTGGAGAAATACTGCTGCCTAGGAATGGGGAAGCCACACACAGAGCAATTTGTCTGTCTGTCTATCTAAGGAGGAAGAGGCCCACTGTTGGACACGCCTGAGAATCTCCCTGCTGAGAGAGCTGTAAGTTGGATTTTGACTGCTGCTGTCAAGCACTGAAATACAAGATGAGTTCCTTCTAGAATGCTGTCCCCTGGGCATAGCAGCCACTGCCATGGTCATCAAAATCAGCGGCAACCTACAAGGGAATCTCAAGGTCAGGGCTGCTGATGTTCCATCATCAAAGAATGGGTGGGAAGGGTCATCATCCTCCCTTCCTATACCTCCCTCCAGCTGTCTACAGTGCTGCCTAAAGCTTACGCTGTAAGCTCTGGTGGGCTCATGGTCTCAGGTGGTGACAGAGTAAGGTATGGGTTAACTGAAGTGGGGATAAGATGTTTTATATATGTAGCTATGAGGAAGTCATTGTACATATTGGGGTGAGACTTTTCAGTGGCATAACTTCTTTGGGAGTCCCCTGAGATCCTGCAAGTAACTTGTGCTCTGTAACATATGCTCACTCATGCTCTGTAAGGTAGCTCAGTCAACTCATTGGTTTGCCCAGTTGGACTTTGATGGTGACATCCTTTGGTCTGTCGTTGGTGCTCTGTCTGGGATGACTGGGGCTTGCCCATATCTTCCTGGGTACAATTTTGACAAAAGTTCCCTATTCTTTAATAGGGAACAAATATGAGGGAGAAGCAGGGACAGAAAGATGTGTTGGTAGTAGGAGAAGGGCTTTAAAGAGCTTTAGAGGAGAGATTGTTTGCATTAGGCCAATTCCAAGAAACCATAAGGGAACCAGGACTTGAACACGAGTGGCCTTCCTGTCAAAGGCAGAGAACCATTCTGTGCTCACATGTGAAAACAGGAAGGTCGAGGGAGGGGAGTCCAGTAGATTTAATATTATAAAAGTGGTCTCTTGGAAGTGCTTTGAGTTCACACTAGCAAGTTGCTTAAAACTGCATTCTAAATCAAAAAAGGGCATGGGGTGAGATAAGTATGGTGGCTGGACTGCCTCTAGAAGGAGAATCCATGGCTGGAGCCATATTATACAGGGCCTACACCTGTTCATGCATCCAGTTGTATAGTTCTAGATTTAATAACATCAAGTATTACCATCAGCACCTTGGTATGTTCAGAGAGCTCTTGGTTCTTCCTTTAAACCGGTCTGTGAATATTCATGTAGCCATCACTTCAGGCTCTCTGAACTCACAAGTGAAGTCAGATGTGTGACGGTTTGGTGAATCAACCTGTGGGCCCTTCGTCGGAGCTAGACCTGCGCCAGTTTTCCAGTATTGGTGGCAGGAGCCACTGTGGGAAGGACTGATTGCCTTTTCACACACAGAAGTCTCAACCCACCCTGCTTGGCCCAACAGCTCTTTCTGGCCCTTTAGAGATCAGAACCTTGGTTGCTTGGCTCCAAGTCGACTTTGATTAATCACCAAGCCTCTTTCTTCAGTAATTTCATCTGTATAAAACATTGTGGTTTTTTGTTCTACTTACCCAGGAGCGTGTATCACTTTAGATGTCATTAAATAAGAACCATGTTTTCCCAGCAAGCTGGCTGCAGCAGTGAGCAGGAGAATGTGCCTTCTATCACTGACTGGCTTCTGAAGCTCTGCTTAGGAAGTCCTTGCTGATTCGAGAACAATACAAAAGAAGAGTTTAAAAGTCCATCCTCTTTTGTTTCCTATCTTTAAATCTTACTTGTCATAAAGTATTCCCCAGGTAAATAAATGGGTTTATATATGAAAAACAGTTCATAGCAATATCTTTTATTATTTGAATAAAACAATTTTGTGAGAGAGAAAGAGTGCGTGTGTGCGTGTGTGTGTATGTGTGTGTGTGTGTGTGTGTGTGTGTGTGTGTTGTTTTAGTCTGCATGTTGCTGGAATGAGGAAATTAAAACCAGAGCATATGGCTTCATAGACCAGCTATGATTTGCTTTTTAGAGATATTTGTCTAGGAAATAAATCTTGAAAATCAATATTAATCTCTAAAGAGCTCCCGGGGTTCTCAATGAATGTGCAAACACAGTTAAGTTTTGCTTTTGTTTTTAATAAGACCAAAGAGGAAGACTAAGGATAGCAAGATCCAGAAGGCCTGGTGCAAGCCTTCCAAAATTAGTATGTGAAGACAGAAGTTGGCCAAGAGGAAGACTTGAACACCCCCCCCCCCCCAAACTGACCAAAACACAGTTGCACTAGAGTGTCCAAAGGTGACCGAGGACAAGCCAGAACTATTTATGTAAATGAGCCCAAAATCTCATGGCAAGCAAATGAGTCCCCAAAACCCCTTGGTGCTCTGTGACATAAAACTCCCAACTCTTTGAATAGCTCTTTCCTTCGAGCTGCTAAACTTTCTCTTAATGCTGCCGTCCACCTCCTCCAGCACCTGTGGAATGACTCTACTCTCTCTTAATACACTGCCTCTGTGTCCCCAGTGACTTCTTGTCTCTTCTTAGTTTAGTGGGTAAAACACTAACTTTCCTGGGCTCAAGGAAAGTGTGATTAAATGTAAATATATCAAAAAAAATCTTCTCTATTTACAATGCTTGAAATTAGCAGTCCATGAAAATTCTTCTAAGTGTTCTAACTCAAAGAAATCCCTCTCTTCCAAGACCCACACTTTGCCCCAGTCCACCTCCTCCAGCATCCGTGGAATGACTCTACTCTCCATGATAACCTAGAACTTAGTTCTTAGTTCCTTGTTTGAACAGACAGGAACTGGAACTCTCTCAGTGTGTACTCACTGAACCCCATGCTTACATCAACTTCCTCAATGGCTGCTGCCATCTTAGGACTTGAAGAGTTCAGGCTTAGGAATTTCAAGGTCCTGTGTTTATCCCCCAAACAACCTCCTTTCATCAGGGAGGCTAAATGCACAAAATGGTGACTAAAATCTACTGGAGCTCAGTAGAGGTGGAGAACAGAAACTGCACTGACTGGATCTGAATCTTTGGGAGGGAGTGTCATTCCGGGATAGAGACCTCGCTGCTCTGTGCCTCATTTTATGCCTGTAAAATGGGGACAGTATAATTAGTTACATCTCTAATGTTCCTAGAGCTGGACTGTGCTCATCAGCTTTAACAAAGGTGCCAGGGAGCAAAGTGTGGGTCTTGGAAGAGAGGGATTTCTTTGAGTTAGGACACTCAGAAGCGTTTTCATGGACTGTTAATTTCATGCATTGTAAATAGAGAAGATTTTTTTTTATATATTTGCATTTAATCACACTTTCCTGGAGCCCAGTTTGTATATTCTACTGACTTATCTGACAAATGTGTGTCCATCAGTCTTCTATTCTATAATCAGAACTTTGTTTCAATTTTAAAAGCAGTTCATTATAAAATATTTAGGACACAGAGGAGACAATGTCCTATTATACTCCTGCTGACATTTTGCTTTAGTTCATTCCTGTCTTTTATTTTTATTTTTGTGTGCATATGTCTGTGTGTCTATGTGTGTGTGTGTGTGTATGTATGTATGTATGTATGTGTCTGTGTCTATGTGTGTTTTTATCTGTCTTTGCGTATGTGTGTCAGTGTGTCTACCTGTGTCTGTCTTTATGTGTGTGTCTGTGTGTGTCAGTGTGTGTGTTTGTGTTTGTGTGTACACTCATGTGCCCATGTGGAGGATAGGAGCACTGACTGTCCTCCTGTAGCATTCCCCACCTGTTTTTGGGGACAAGGTCTCCCAGTGAACCTGGAGCTCTCTGACTGGTTAGAATGGCTGCCACTAAACCCCAGGACTCTCCTGTGCTAGAATTGCAGACACCACATCTGGCTTCTTACCTGGGTGCAGGTAAGCATGCTGTTGCAGCAGGCACTTTGCCAACTAAGCTGTCTCCCTAGCCTGCTTGAAGACTTGAAACAAAACAAAAATATGTTTATGGGTGCTTTGCTTTCATGTGTGTCTATGCACCATGTGCAAGCTTGATGTCAGAGAAGCCAGAAGAGAGCATCACATCCCCTGGGACTGGAATTACAGGCACCTGTGAAAGGCCATGTGGATTCTGAGAACTGGTTCTCTGGAGGAGCAGCAGCCAGTGCTCTCAACCTCTGCGCCATCTCTTTCCAGTCCTGCCTTCAAAATGTTTAATGCTTCTGCTTAAAATGATTTCAGAGAGATTAAATTAATTTACACTTTTGAGCAATGTTTCAGAGTTTACATCTTGCTCTATAGCCACCAAAATTATTATAGTTGCCCTTGTGTCTATAGAAGATTATTTCCAAGACACCCTCTGGAACTCCAGATCTGGCTCTCCAAGAATCTTATGTTCTCTTGGAAGCAGGTAAGTCGACAGCCTAGCTCTGCCAAGACAGGGTCGGCAAGTCCTTCATAATTCCTGCTTTACAATTAATGTCTGTCAGAGATACTGGATCAAAAGCCTGAAGATAGATGATCCAGCCTTATAGAGAGCAATTGGGTATTGTCCAGGCAGCCAGTTATCTGTCATTTCTTAGTTTTGGAAGCTTCTGGCTCTGTACTTCCTGTTTATTCAGATATATTTATCCTTCCCAGGTCTCTGATATGGTTGAAGACTAGATAGTTATAGTCTCAGAGTTAAAGTTGTTTAGGAATCAAAAGGATGTTCTAGGTCTAAGAAGATGTTTTTAAGTTGGTAATGCAAGTTAAGATGGAAACTGAGTTAGGTATAGAACTCTAAACTCATTGAGATAGATAATAGAATATTAATATCAGTTGCCAAATATGTATGGACTGGACATTGGAAATGTACATTATATTTTATAATTTTCATAATTATGGCCTAATTGTTCTTATTGTTTTGTATTGTATTTATTGTTATAAGAAAAAGAGTCTTTTATTGGACTAAAAGGGGAAGCTGTTGGGGGGAAAAGATACACCATAAATAAAAAAAAAAAGCAAATAAGAGGGTGAGGGGGAAGAGGGTAGGAGGGTGGGATTGGGAGGGGAAGAAGAGAGGGGACTATGATTGATATGTATCTTGAAGAAATAAATAAATGTAAAAACAATAAAAATAAATTATATAAAAAAGAATATTATGTCAAGTGGCATGGTGATGCTTATACCATGTATATGCTTCTATTTGCATAAGATCAGCTCTAGGTTAGGTATAGAACCCAGCCCATGCTAATGTCCCATGAATAACTGCTGTACCGCATCAGCTAGGAAGTAACAATAAGGGAAAAACTCAAATGGCATCTTTATATAAACAGCACAGACAAGGACAGCGCTAACCCCCTTTTGCCAATGAAACATTTTTGGTCTTCAGTTGGTAAAATCTACAGATCTAGAAGCCTGGATTCAGAAGTCTTGACGCAGCATGATTTAGAAATCTGTTCTAGTTTCTTAGTGGAGCCACAGCGTTTCACTATAACTTGCAGTTGCTTGCTACTAATGGTGTGAGCTTGGTTGAGGCCCGACTGACAAATTAAAATCACATATGTTTAAGAGATACAATGAACTTTCTAATGTATGGATGCCCTGCAAAATAACCTCGGTTAGCTAATTAGCATCCACCAACTCCATTGAACAAATTATTCATTGCTTCTGCGTGTGGGGTCGGGTGTGGTGGTTGCTGGACCTATGAACTTGCATGACATCTTTTTGAACTCCTGCTGCTAACTCTTCATGGTATCTGTACCAAATTACTTCTTTTTTACACATACACATTTTACATCCTTAATGCAGTCAGTTTTTAAAGTTTTTTTTCCATTTGTGATTTCTCTCCATTGCTTTGAAGTTTCAAAAATCTAAAATGTAGTTTGCCTTCTCTTTTTCCAATACTGAATAAGAGATTCAACCTTTACCAAGAAGAGACACTGGCTTTTCTTCATCATAATGGTTTTGTTTCTCATTTTCTTTTTCTTAAAGAATCATGCCACTCAACAGGAGTAAGGATAAACTTGAGAAACTTACTTTTTTCAGTTCTTTCAGTTCTAAAGTTTCTACTCATGGTTCAAGTCAGGGTTGTGAGACTCTGTGACAAAGCTATCGTTATGTTAAGAACATGGAGGAAGTATCTTTTTTTTTCCACCTTTCTAGAAACAAAGAGTCATGACAGATAAAGACCAAACCTTTGAAATAGCAGTTTAAAAAAATCATAGTGTGTTTTGAGTTGGTTTGCTAATGATCAGCTTTTTGGTCCTCTACTGTGAGGATGCTGACTAACCCTTGTGTGATCAGAAGTTTAAAATGCACACATGGTCTCCTCGCTTGTCCCCCAAGAAGACAAGTTCTACTTTCTATATAGTTTCTCAGTAGATTGTCCTCCAATAAGCAGAAATGGATGGGGGGGGGAGGTTGCACAATCATATCTCTCAGGAAGTTTGATGTAAAGAGATTGTCTTAGCATTGTTTCCAAATTATTTTAAATGTCAGTCTAAAAGGCTTTTAACGTTTTTTTTTTATTTTGAACGGAAGTATTAACCAGAACTGCCAGGGGCAGTTAGTTTTGAGAAAAGCAGTACCGTGCCTTTTAAATTAGGTAGAAATTTTTATGATTCAAATTCTTCACTTATTATACCCAGATGTCAAACACAAGCTTCTGTCCCTGTGCCCTGTGATGGTGGAAATCAACCATCAAGGGGTCCTTGGCTAAGATGATCTCTCAGTGAAGTCTGCCTGGTTGCCAGCATCACCTTCTCTTTCACAACATTGGCCAGTGTTTCATCTTGGAGCATCTCTACTTCCGGACGCCTGCAGCTCTTCCTATGATGTTCTTCCCCTATTTCACAGGCTGAGTAATTAGCTGAAGGCGTGGAACCCCTCAGAGCCCCCACCTAGAATGGTGAATTTCTTGCTCACGGAATAAATAAGTTGCTCATTAACCACTAAACAGAGTGTGTTCCAACAGGATTATGAAAACAAGTCATTTTAAAAGTAAAATGTGAAAACTGAAGAACAAACTTCAAAGTATAATTTACTAGTCACATATTAATGTAAAACTCTCTCAGTTTGAGAATACCTTTAAAAGTTTATATACTTGTACTATGGAGAAAAGTGGAACTGGAGACCTGACAGCAGAACAGGCAGGTAGGAGGACTACCACACCTAAGGCCATGGTGATGTCCTGGCCCAGGCTGCCACCAAGGGCCATGTCTGGGTTCATGGTCCTGCTGCAACTGGAATCTGTGTAGATGCCTGTGGCCTGAGTTACCACCAAAGGCCATGCGAATGTGCATGGTGTGTGGTGCCACCAGAGACCATGTAGATGTCTAAGGGCCATGCTGCCTCAGGGGATATGCTAACCTCACTGCCACCTGAGACCATGGGGACATCCGGGATCATGTTGCCATTAAGGGTCCATGGTCCTGTTGCACCCAGAATGTGTGTTGATGTCCCAAGGCCTGTGTTACCCCTGAGGGCCATGCAGAGGTCCCTGGCTTGGACTACCACCTAAGGCACTGTGCTGCTGACTCCACCCCTTCCTGATCACCACACTAGGGAGATATGGCCCTGCTCCTCACCTAGGAAGCACAGTAGAGCTGGCCCTGGTGGCATGGTTGTGGGTGAGCTGGCCCCAAGTACATGAGGGCCAGAGAGCTGGCCTTGCCCCTTACTGGCTGCAGCATTGGGAAGATAGCCAGGCCAATGCTGGAGAACTCTCCCTGGCGATGTGTGTGCAGGAGAGCTGTTGGGCTGACCAACTCAGCTACCACCCAGGCCCAAATCCAGGAATTTGGGTTGGCCCACCCCAACATCTAGTCTATCTATGAACTGCTGTAGCATGTGAAAGGGCCAATCCTGCAGATCCAAAGCTGTAGGAACTCCATGACACAGGACAACAAAAGGATATCAGAGAGGAGTCTCAGTGAGGATCCAGTATTGATAGTGTAGCAGAAGCAAGAGGCCTTGAAACAGTTGATCAATGACTCATTACAATGAACATTTGCAAGTAAAGCTGTGTGGACAAAAATATACACTGTGTGACACACCATGACACACAATACATTTTTCATGACAGGATGCTTTTTAAAAAATCTTAGTTTCTTTACTTTTGCCAGGGGGAGAGTTTGCAAGGACAGAGAGCAGATATGAAGGGTTGGGGAGATGAGTGGGATTGGAGTTCATAATGTGTAAATTGACAAAGAATCAATAAAAATTTTTTTTAAATGTGCCTGGTTACAGTTGTCAAAATTAGCATTTATTACTTGCATAATCTGGCATTGACATTACCTTAATGTGTGTAGCATTTCATAGATTTAAAATGACATTTTGAGCTTGGAATGTAGTTCAGTTGGTAGAATGCTTGCCTAATGTGCACAAGGCTCCTGGTTTGACCCCCAGCACTATGTATCCTGGAAATGGTGGTGCACTCATGTAATCTTATTATTTGGGAAATGGAGACAGGAGGATTAGAAGTTCAAAATCATTCTGCACCTGCATAGTGAGTCTGGGGCTAGCCTGGGCTGCATAAGAGTATATCTCTCTCTCCCTCCCCTTCTCTCTTTCTCTCAAGAAGGAGCTTCTCATTTGATTGATACAACTATTTATGGTAGAGAAGATACAAACATTGTCTTTTGTAAGTCAGTAAGTTGATAGCCTATAAAGTTCCATGTTTAGAAGAGGAAGGAGGAGACAGAAATCAAAAGTCGGTATTTGAGTTGTGTGTTGACTTCCAGTCTCTATGCTATACAACAGTTATTCCTAGAAGATATAGTCCAAGACCCACAGTGGATACTCCAAACTCTGGGTAGTCCTGGACCCTAAATATATGTTTATATACATATAGTACTTGCTGATACACATATGACTATTAAAAAGTTTAATTTGTAAGGTAGGAATACTAAGGAATTAAAATAATAAGTAATGATAAAACAACTATGTGCAATAATGAAATTAATATAATCCAAGCTCTATAGATGTGGTGGTTGCTCTCTTCTCTCTTAAAATATCACATTATACCATACTTGTTACAGTATTGTTATGTTATATAACTTGTTATGATCATGTGAGATGATACTTATGTGACATGATGAGATATTGTGAGTGATATATATTATAAGGTAGTGTTACACCATGTAAAGATTATAGGAACACCAGTACAGAGATACCATAGCCATCAAAACTGAGAATAAATATGACTAGAATGAGTAGCATATACTGTGTGGATATACTGAACTGTATGATTCATGTTATGGGGGAGAGACCAGATTGGCCTCAGATTGTTTTCTAGTTCCTCAAGATGGCATGCAACTTGAAACTTGTAAATTGTTTATTTCCAGAATTTTCCACTTAATGTTTTCAGATGATCATGGGAAACTGAAACCACAGATGTGGGAGAGTTATAACGCTGAGAGAAGCGATAAGCAGCTACAGTGATAAGTATATTTTAAGGATGAGGGCCTTAAACATGCTAATTAAGTTTTAGGAGGGGGTTTTGTCTAATGATCTCAATTCTATTCATTTTTGTCCCTTTTCTTCTATTTTATCTGATACTGGAGTTTATCTGGAGATGCAAAGTGGAAATGGCAACTGAGGTCGTGATCACCTGGTTGTATTGCTCTTTGGGAGGCTGTGATTTCCTTCCTGTGGGTGGACAACGAGAGGCTCGGTTGTCTGTTGCTAAAAAACACTGTTGTGTGTTGAAAGAATGAACAATAGAGTCAGACTTTTGGTTGTTTCACTCTGCATGGAGTCTTGCTAACCCCACAGCTTTCAAAAAAAAAAAAAAAAGTTAGCCACTGTGCCTTTCTCTTGGCGAAAGTGGGTGAGAAAGAAGGCGTCGTTGGCACTTGGGACCTGATGCAGGGTGGCTGCAAACCTGGAAAGCAATTGCTCAAAGGTCACAGCTAAGGGACAAGAGTCAGTTCAGTTCATAGTCCTGGGGTCAGGCAAGTGCCAAGACCTAAGGCCACTGCCGGAGAACAAGTGATGTGCAACTTCACTGTGATGACACCACAGCCAGAAGGAACTCCCCATGTTAAGCATGTGATTAATTGTATTGAAATGAGGAGTGTTATGAAGAAGGAAGCACAGGATTATGTGATTGAAGTGAGAGGGCGCTGAATTGAGGCAAAGGATTAAAAAAGAAGACTACTTCAAATCTTTAAGAAAAGAAAATCTCAGTGTTAAAAGCAGAAGCAATGGGGCCTTGGAGGATTGCCCAGTGGTTAAGTACATACTTGCAAAGCAAGCAGACCATAGTTAGGATCCCGGAAGTATATGCAGATGCTGGGGCATGTGGGGAGCCTCTTGCAGGTCTGAGGTCTTAACTTCTGTAATTGTGTGGATGGATTCTTTAATGAGTCTCCTCTCTCTCTCTCTCTCCCTCGCTCCATTCTTCTACCTCTCCTCTCTCTCTTCAAATGTTTTCTGCATATTTACACACAAATAGAACGAGCCAGAGAGAGAGATGTTAGCTGTGCCCTACCTCCTGAAGTTTTGTGCATGCGTGTGTGTGTGTGTGTACACACACACACACACACACACACAGAGAGAGAGAGAGAGAGAGAGAGAGAGAAGCATGCACACGCACACACAAGCACTCACATTCGAGAATTCAGTTAATTCTGTTCTCTGAGGGCCTGCCTACCATTCCACTGCCATCTCCAAGAAGTTTTTCATGGCCCGCTATAACTGGGCTGAGTTCTTCTCTGGTCTGTATCAGTATGTTGTGGATTTATCCTTTTTCAAATTTAATCTTTTTCAAAGTTTCAGCTCTTTTTTATACTCCAGAGATCAATAGTCAATGAAGTATGTGATTCTGAATTACAGCATTCAAATGCTATTGAGTCTGAGTGTCCTTCCTTATATGTATAAAAACTGTAGTTATTATACACCCAAAACTTTTAAATAAGTGCATTGAGGAAGACTATGTGATTCATCTCCAAGTAGGCAGAAAAACACTATAAGGAAGGAGTATGTCTAGAGTTCGGAAGGTCAGGGTTGCAGTTATCCTGCCTGCCTGACACTGGTGTAGAGAATAAGAGCTGTATGAATAGGATGTTGGTTGTATGGAGCATGACTGAGCATTCAATAAACATATTGAAGGAAATGGAAGACAAATTTCAGTTAAAGAAAGGATCTCCTAATATTTAAATGAGGGATGCTAGCAAGCACTTATATGTTTATTATTCTCATGACTATGACAAAACACCTGACAGAAATGACTTATGGGAGGAAGAGGTTATTAAGCTCGCAATTTCAGGGAATTTCAGTTCATCATGGCAGAACATTCAAACTATAGTGGAAGGAGTATGGGACTGAAACTGTTCATACCACAAAAGAGCAAGAAACAGAGTATGTGGTAGATTGAAAGAAGGGTTTCTTATAACCTTAATGATTTCACTCAAGTGACCTACCCTCCCTAGCTGTGACCCACCTCCTGAAGGTTCTATAGGCCCCTAAATCATTACCACTATCTGAAAGACAAGTGTTCATGACATGAGCATGTGAGGGATAGTTCAGATTCAAACCACAACAACACTCCTGTCAGCTCATGGGTTTTATAGGGCAGGGTGAGGCAGAACAGATTTACATATAGTGGTGTGCATGTGTCCAAGGGAGAACAGAAGCAATGTCAGCCCAGTGACAGCCTGTGTATCTGGTACTTGTATCTTTGTTTCTAAGGACCTTTCTTCATTAAAACAAAACAAACAGCAAACAAACAAACAAAAACTTCTTTGAGATATGACCGACTCTAGAACTGAGCAGAGAAGACACAAGATGATTCTGGAAGATTTTGTGTGCCAAAAAAATAAAGTCCACCAACAGTGACTGACATGGATGCCACTAATGAACCCAAGAACTATTCTAGAGGGATCCCAGCACTGTCTAAAATAAAGTAGACGCCCAAAAGGTAGTGATTAAAGTGGATGAGGAAATAAATACGTGGAATACAAAATAAACTTTCCTCCTTTTAGTGAAACATCAGACAATAAATATAAAAAGACAAAATTTGAAAATTCACCTTGTGTAAACTATAACAAAAGAGAGAGAGAAAAAGAAAAAAACCCACCCAGAACAAGCAGCAGATGAACAAGAGGAGCAGATACTAGCATGCTCTTAAAATACAGACACACAGTATATTGAGTAACTAATTTACATTCACAATGTAAATTAAGTATATCTAAAATATATTTAGAGTGGAAAAATCCAGTAGATGTTACCTTGTGAAAGAAATTAAACTCAGCTTCAATAAGTCAGTCAGTATAAATGTATCACTGTTATGTTGTATGTTTCTGGGATTTTCTTCCTAAAAGTAATTGATACAAGTCACAGAGAAACAAAGAAACTAGTTTATATGTGACTATCATACTGTCATATGCTCCTCAAGCACATTACATTCATTGAAAGAACAACAGCCGAGCATTATTTCACAGTGAAGAAAATCACAGGCAGGTGGCTGGGAAATGCTCCGTGGGTTCTGGATTTCATCCTAGGCCAGGAAAGGACATTAGAGGATTAGAGGTACCATTTATTTAGGGTCTAGGTAGCATCATTGTTATAGTGCTATTTTATCAATGTTAATGTCCCAATTCCAATTGTTTTACTGTGGGTATGTAGAGAAAAAAATTTTTTGAAGCACTGGAGTATTAAGGAGTATTCTGTCTAAAGCTGATTTTCAAATATATCTTATATATATATTTGAAAATATTTGATTCCAAAATATATCTGTAGAGCTAGAATGATAAATGATTGACAGAACATAAAATACTATACTTCAGAATTTGGACAGAAAGTATCCTAAGTTTTTCTGTACTGTACTCAAATGTACTGGAAACTTTTCTGTACATTTGAGACAACTTGAAAAGTAGAGGTTTAAAAAGTAGTTAAACTGGGAACATCCCAGATGTCCCTCAACCGAGGAATGGATAAAAAAAAAAAACCTGTGGTACACCTATACAATGGAATACTACTCAGCCGTCAGAAACAATGAAATCATGCAATTTACAACCAAATGGACGGAACTAGAGAATCTCATTCTGAGTGAGCTAGCCCAGACTCAGAAGGATGCACATGGCATCTATTCACTTATAAACGGATTTTAGCCATATAGTACAGGATAACTATACTACAGCCAATGCACCAAAGGGAACAGGAACATAGACTTTGTTACCTGTCAATGAGACACTTTTCCCTAGTGGTGTTGCCTTGTAGGCCCCCAGTGTATGAGGAAGCTCTTGGCCCTCATATGACTGCTGAACTGGGGCGGGGGACTGTTATGTAGGGATACTCCACTCCAGAGAAGTGGGATGGAAGGGATAGGGGGTAGAGGGTGGGAGGGCGGGACTGGGAGGGGTGGAAAGAGGGCACTGTGATGGAGATGAAGTAATAAACATTAAAAAAACAAAAATAATAAATAAAAATTAGTTAAAGATTCAGAAGTTCAAAATCATCCATCATTGGGTGCATATTGAGTTCAAGGGCAGCCTGGGACACACCTGTGTCCAAAACCAATCAACCAACCAACCAACAACAAATCCATTGCACACTGATCTCCTTTTTCCTAGGCAGCAATTCCCTACCATTGTGCGTGCCTTCCAAAAAGCTGCATTGCTAAGCAGATCTGGTAGAATGCCAATGTGCACACGCATTGCTTCCCAATATAGCTCCCTCCACCATGAGGCTGTGGGAGGTCTGCAGAGGGGCTTCTCACTGAAACATTGAGGAGACTTTAGATTCCAGTGAGGTCTGTGACTGGAAGCTAGCACCTAAACTTCTGTGGTTACAAGGAGGAGGTGACCTCAGCTCCTTCTTTCTCTTTGGAAACCCAGTGTAAAGGAAATATCACAGGAAGTTCAGGAATTGTGGATTTGTAGTCTCAGTTATGTAACAGTCTCATGACTGTTAAAAGTCATGCATCAACTATAGGACAGTAATTATTGGGGAGAGGATTGTTTTCTTTTTTTATTACCATGCTTAACTCAATAAAATATTGGCCTTAAAAGGTCTTGAGTTTCAGATCAATTCTACTTATTGGGGTTCATATGTCTTTGTAACATGCAGCTTCCTGCCTGTGTTGAAAAGGGACTTTAGAAGGCTTTAGTAGGCTTCATAGACTTCAAATAAGTCTTATGAAATGACATGTTCACGTGTTAAGTGTAAATGAGTCAGAAACATAAGGATTACATTTCCCTTAAAATACACAGGGGTTTGAAAATGAAGGGAAAAATGCTGAGGGCAAAACGTGTTTTGTATTTTGGCAAACCCAAAACATTTGAAAAAAGAAAAAAAAGGTTTGATGTTTGATGAACCCTAAACACAGCAGTTTGCTCATCTTTCATTGTGATGAAGACCAATAGACCATTTTTGTGTGAAAAGACAGAATCCCACTGGAACTGCCAGTGGACCCCTCACTACTGTAGAGCTTGATTGGTTTTCATTTCACTAATTCACAAACTTCCTTACTCCCATGGTGGTTGGTGGTCTCTGCTACAAGCCTTCTCAGCTTAGACATAATAAGAGAATACTGTAGAAGACGTCTGGGATTGCTAAGACTTCATTAGTCTTATAAAATGCACTTCAGGGCACAACCGCCGTACAATAAAACATTAGAATGAATCATTAAGATAGGACCATGCAGTGTCGAGATAAATATGAGGAGTGTGTTTAATGTGGAATTGTCCTTATTTCTTTCAATTGATTTGTTCACTTGCTAATTTGCAAAACTGAACAACCAGGCATCCAGTTGCTTGAATCAAAGCAGTGAGACGTTCATTCATTGATTTCCCATCAATATTCCCGACTTCAGCTACAGTTTCTAAAGTTTGGGAATAGAACCTGATGGGCGGTCAAGGGAGAGGGTGGGGCGGGAAGAGGTTTTCTTTCTGAAGAGTTCTCCACAGGACCTCCATGAAGTCTTATCTTAGTGGGACATCGTAAGCCTTCCATTTCACACCTCTCATTCTCATCAAACAATGGCTCCTTCATTAAAAATCAGTTGACTTGGATTTGATTTTGACTGAAGTTACTGAGGAGCAAGTCAGTAAGCAGTGTCCCTCCACTGCTTTTGCTCCAGTTCCTGCCCTGGCTTCCCCAACCCTTTTCTCCTCAAGTTGCTTTTGGTCATTGTGTTTTAGCACAACAATAGAAACCCTAACTAAGACATTTGTCTCTATCAGATATATTGTTTATATTTTTCCATTCTGCATGTAAACTTACCTTACTGATAGTGCTGAAGACCCAAAGTTCTATTGAATCCCAGTATTAATCTTTAATTGTTGTCCTTTGGAATTAATTAATTAATTAATCTCAGAAACTGTTATATAGCATAAGCTTGTGAAGATTTACCCCTCTACTTTCTCCTATAAGATTTATGCCTTTGGCTCCAAGTTTTCGGTCACTGATACACCTTGATTTAAATTTTTGTAAAGAATGTAATGAAGGGATCAAATATTGTCTTCTGTGTGGACACCTCGCTGTCCCAGAATCACTTGTTGGAGTAAACTTCTCTTTCTCACAGGATTGTTTTGATATCCTTCTTGATAATCAACCAACCAGTTGAAGTCTGGATTTACTCCTACTTCCTTAATCCCACAATCTACATCACTCACCCCTAAATTTAGTTGTAGATACTCCTTGGTTATCTAAGGATTTAGCAAAAGCATGGTGATTTTTCCCCAAAAATACACTTTTCATCCAAGTATTAGACAAGAATTCACACCCAACTTATCAGAGACAAGGAATGAAGAGCAATGATTTGCCCTTCCTGTCACGTAACAATTAATCACACAGTAGCTGAGAAGATGATTGGACTTCATTATGGCTTGAATCTGACATGTTCCCCACAGGTTCGTGTTTCAACACTTGGTGCCTAGATTGTGTCACTTTTGTGAAGGCTATGAAGCCTTTGCGGCTTGCTTAATGGAAGTGAGTCACCATGTATAAGCCTTTGAAGGCTAAAGGCAAACCCTGACAATAGCCAGTTCTGGCTGGGTGGATCACTGTCTGAACATCCATGCCTCATGCTCACACTGCTACGAACAGAGCTGCTCTTGTAACCTTGCCTTTCCCACCACAATAAAGTAAAATTCCTTTGAGCATCAAGGTGTCCTGGATGTCACACTGAAACCAAGAGCAGGAACTGTGATGATGATGGAAGATGTTATAGCACATGCTCTTGAACTGGGACAGGACCATGCTTAGAAGAAGAAGAAGAAAGAGGAGGAGGAGGAGGAGGAGGAGGAGGAGGAGGAGGAGGAGGAGGAGGAGGAGGAGAAGAAGAAGAAGAAGAAGAAGAAGAAGAAGAAGAAGAAGAAGAAGAAGAAGCAGCAGCCACGGCTTATCCTGGACCCATGTCATTTCCAGTTGTTGTGTGTTTGAAAGATGCTCAAATCTGATTAGAAGTGTTCTAAGAATAAAGTATGTGTCAAGTTTTAAAACTTTAGATTGAGAAAAGGTTAAAAATATCTCATTAGCAAGTCATTCATTGAAGAGATATTTCTGTTGATAGTATTTTAAACATAGGGTTAAGTAAAATATGCAATTACAATTAATTTTTATCTGATTCCTTTTCCATCTTTCATGTGTTTTAATATTATCACTATTATTATTGTGTGTATGTGTGTGAGAGAGTATGTGTATGAGTGTGTGTGCTTCAGACTGTGTGTGTGTGTGTGTGTGTGTGTGTGTGTGTGCGCATGTGTGTGTGCATGTAGACCAGCGGTCAATATTTGGTATCTTTCTCAATTGCTTCCCACCTTATGTTTTGAGACGTGGCCTCTCACTGAACCTAGAACTCACTGACTCAACTAGACTGGCCAGCCAGCAAGCCCCAGGGAAATCCTCTACTTCCCCAGCCCTGTATTTATAGACATAAACAGCTTTTCACTTGGGTGCTGGGTGGCAAACATTTTATTGTCCTAGCTACCTCTCCATCTCCCCCTTTTTCCTTTTTAAAGATAGTTCCTGAACATTTTAAAATCACACAGGTTATGACTTGTGGTCACTGTCAAGTGTATGCGAGAGGCAAAATTCTGCAAAGTCACAAGTTTTCAAGCCTCTGGCATGTATACACCTCTTCCCGTTATTCTATCAAATACTGATCTAAATACTGCATTCAAGGGTTTTTTTTTTTTTTAGGGCTATAACTAATAATTCTAGTCAATTGACTCTAAGAGAGGGAGACTGTCCAGCAGGGCTTTTGCCAGCGACTACCAATTGCCAATGACTCCTTAGCTAGGAGTGTGGCTTCTAGCCACCTTCACTCTCCATGGTGAATTCTGTCTGGCTTGATCTTGTGCATGCTGTCACTACTGCTGTGGTTTTCATATGTACAACTGCCTTCTTGTGCCAGGAAAACAGTTTCCTTGCAATCACTCACTGTCTCTGGCTCTTACTATCAGAGAGCTTTCTCTGACTGATTGTAGATGAGAAAGGAGGAGAGTAATACACTAGCTCACGTGGAGGAGAGAAAGTGTCCAGGCCGTGGACTGGCTGTGGAGACACATAGTAAGGAATTGTGGGTGGCTCCTTATTGCTGAGACCCATCCCCAGGTAACCCTGCCAGAAAAGGGGAGCATCCAGGGTACACATTCTTTCACCAGCCATTGAGCAGAGAGGAGACTCTGAACCTCAGATGAGAACCGGAGACTCGGCTGACTCTTAGATTTCAGCCTCATGGACTGACCTACAGAAACTATGATGTATGAAATGTGTGATATGTATTAAGTTGCTAAATTTATGGCGATTTGGTACCCAGCCATATAAAACCAATGACCCATGTTTTGAGAGCAGGTTTGTGATCCTCCATGTGACTAATAGTGAATCACTCTTGTGAATAAAATAAAGTCAATAAACTGGTGTGCACAGTACACTTTAAACAAAGGCATGAGCAATACTCCAAGAAATAACCCATTGAGAAACAGAGTGAATTCCTGAATGAGCAGTTTGGACATGTGACCCTACGCCATGATATTTATTTTGCTAGAGATCAAAATGCTAAGTTTTCTAACACTACTCATAAAAAAAAAAAATGTTCTCCTGACATTTTCCAGTTTTAAAATATTTAGTATACTCTGTAGTTCTTTGTAAATTCTATTAAAATACTTTTTAAAAGTAAACCAAAACAAGTCTCCCACAATATATACTCTCCCAAAACTCAAACAACTACTAACATTCTAAAATCACATTTTCCATGGTAAATATGACTAAAATATAAAATAGCTGATTATTTCTGAGATATCTAAGCATTCTTGGGAGTTCTAACTTCATACTTTCAAGTCCCAAAGACCAATGTTTGCTGGGAATTTTGAAACCCTATTGAGTGTTGCTATAAGGATTGAATGATTGAATACAAAGGCCCAGGGCCTTTACATAGAAAGTGAATAATACAAAATTATCACCATTGCCCTTTAGCATTTATCACATTGATCCAGGAACAGTGGTTCTATAGATAAATATTGACTATGGGCATTACAATTTGAGTTCAAATTTTAATATGATTGTATAGAAAAGTGAGGAACATAATAGTTAAGAAGGGATCTGGGGCTGGAGAAAGGTGTATGTTCATGTGTACAGGTGGAGATCAGAAATTGAAGTTGGGTGTCTTCCCTGCCCATTTTCCACCTTACTGTCTTTGAGGCCGGGTCTCTCACTGAACCTGGAACTCACCAATTCAGCAAGGCTGGCCAACAAGCTCCAGAGCTTGCCTGTCACTGCCTCCCCAGCCCTGGGATTACAGATGTGTGGTACCCCACCTGGCTTTTTACATGGATATTGGGAAACTGAACTCAGCTCCTCACGTTTATACAGAAAGAACCTTAGCATGGGAGCCACCTCCCTTGCCCCAGCAGCTCCCTTCATTTTTACTGGAATTGCACTTCATTGCACTCTCTCCAGCCAAGCACGTGTCCTTTCAAATCTGCTAGTGCTTCAGTTTCCCATGGAAACGCATTCCTGAATGTCGCCCTTGTTTTGTTGATTCCCATCCAGTGTGCCTCATGTGTGTTACTCAACTGTACATTTTCACCGGGGATTTCTACCCTGAGACCCTGAGTATTCTTTGGTGATGGATGTCATGTTCTTTACTCACTTGGGTATGGAGTCTTTTGGGCCCACCAGCTAGTCAGGTCTTTGAGCACTATGAGATATGAGTGGCATTTCAGTAGACAGACTACAGTAACCACAAATGAATTCTGGATATGGGTCAATGACACAGGACAGAGATGGTTTATACAAATAAAGGTTGATTTGACAGTTTAGAAATCTCATTTTCTATCAGGTCAAGATTCTCAGTGTGAAAATACAACTTACTTTGTTCTGTATTTTGAGTTAAGATCCTTTTCCTTTGTAGTCTAAGTCAGACCAAACAGTCTTAGGCCCTCAGTCATTCCTCCTCTTCTCCCTTCTGCTGATCTTTGTCCCTCCACCACACCCACCCATGCTCTCTTCTTTGAGGCAGAATCTCATGCAGCCCACTCTGTCCTCAAGTTTGTCATGTAGCCAAGGATGATCTTGAGCTCCCACTCCTTCCTGCCTCCACCTCGTGAATGCTAGGATGGAGGCATGGGCTGCTGAGGATCAGGACCAAGACCTCCTGGCTAGCACTTGCCAACCTAGTTACACACAAGCTTCTTGATGCGTATGGAGCTTGATAAGAACACAAGCTGATAGTTTCAGCATGCATAACTCAGCACATGGCTGCCATATTTCATCACACATGAGATCACATGAAAGGACTCCCTCAACAAGGAGGTCAGTCATTTTGAGATTTGGAATATTCTAGATGCAGTTGGATATGAGTTTTTAACTGGAAGATGTATCACCATTTTAGGAGGTTGGGGTTCCAGCTCATTATTCTTCTCTTCCATTCTTGTGTCCCCCATGTGGAACACAGAGTACACATCTTAACATGTGTTGGCAATACCACATGTGTAGTTTATTCTCTCAACCCTTTACATGGGCAAAATTATTTACATCCATATTAATTCAGCCTTTAATTTACTTTAGAAGCAGCTGGGGAAAGCCACATTTATCTTTGTCATTATGGAACCAGCTAAGAATTAAGGAAATTGTGTGGTTAGAGGATTATTGAAAATACCAAGCTCATTAGAGATGGGCAAGCTTTGAAAGGGCTGGTAGGTTGTGAGAGGGCCCCTGAAGCTTGGCTCTTTCCCTGAAGGGTAATCAAATTAATAAACTATACACGGTGTCTGGGGAACCCTCCAGAGTTATTGCCTTGTGAGGTTATCATCTTTTTGCATGGAATTGTCTTTCCCAGTGAGGGTTCTGTCATGGGAGGCTTCAGACTAACAGCATTAAGCTGATGCCCTGAGAATCTCTTTCCCCAGACCCCAACTCCAATCCTTTTCTTTAGAAATGATGCTCCCTTTGTCTGAACAGCAGCTGAAAATTCAGAGCAGAAAAAAACCCCACATTGTCAAACCCTCATATTTCTGTCTATGGGGACGGATGGATGCTCCTGTGATAGTTATTGTTAGTAAAAAATAATGCAAACAACAATAATAACATGGGGGTAATGACTATTTCTCTGGAGAAAACCATCCTGGTGCCTTTCCCAACAGAGAATTAGGCATGGCCTCTGGTGAGTGGATTTGATAAGCCATGGTTGGTGGCATTTCAAAAGACAGAGTCTGGGCACAGAAGGGGGCCTTGAGAACATTGAGACAGTGGTCTTGACCTCGAATGTTTCCCTCTTTCTCCTTGAGCCTGATAAGCAATGAGATCCATCAACAACCTAAGTTCAAGAACTGAGAAAGTTTGTCAGCACTCAGTTTCTTGTTTGCAGCAATCTGTGTCACTCAGTCAGCCAGCTGGGGTTGGAAGCAGTCACAGGCCCCGAAAGCAAGTCTACTGGCTTGTCCTTCATTGTCCAAATCTCATTTTCACCTAAAAGAACACACATGTTCTTATCCTCTTCAGCATAAGTCCCCAATTCTGACACAACCTTCTTTCAAATGTAAGTGTTTCCATTCTTCTATTCATGGCTTAATTTCCCATTTATTTGCTTAAGTCATTGGATGTACATTTGCTTGAGATCATGAAACATCATGTCTGATTGTTTTGAAATTTGGTAGCCCTTGCAACAAAAGAACTTAAATGAACAATGAAGGCTTTGTCCCATTATATTCACAAAGGAAATTCTCCCCCAGTAAGTATATGTGCAGGAAATGAAAGGTATTATCAGCAGAATATGCTTTTCAAAAATGTATAATCCTTTAACAGTCAAATCCTTTCTCTGGGATTAGTGACATGGTTTGTGTCCTGGGAGCCAAATCCTCTTCTTCAATCCAATCCTCAAATACTTTCTAACAGAGGCTATGTTGAGTTCAGACCCAGTTTTATTTAGGAATCCGAGGACAGGATTTAGCCTTGTGTGTAAAGGCCATTAATAAGGATTTAAAAAAATAAATCCTGGTATTTATCCAATACTTGACCTCCTGTTCCAAAATTGAATTCTCAATGAAAATTGCTGGGCCATCCTTGTACTTCACATCCCTCCATTGCACCCTGTCCCCATATTGAGGAAGGACCTAGGAGGTTGAGCTGACCTACAGATGATATTACTGACTCAGGGTGTTTCCCTACTTCAAGAGATTGCCCAGGATGTAAGAACAGCTGACCTTTTTCTGTCTTTAGTGTCCTAGGACTTCATCATTGAAAGCCAAGTGTTCATGGAAACCTACACTGTAGATAATTCTATTCATAGAGATCTGATGCTCTCTGGTGCGGTGAGTGTGTGTAAGTGTTATTCACTTCTATGGAAAGATGAATGAACTGTGTATAATGATGAAGTCTAGGACAGGGAAGGCACTGGACCTCCCAGGCTGCCCTTTGTGCTGACATGAGCAGCATATTTTCGGTAAACATGTACTAGTCTCTATTAATGATTTGAAAAGCTATTGTGTGTGTAATATGCATGGAATCTCATCATTTTCCAGGTAGAGGAGGAAATTAAGTTTGCTGTTCTTACCTCTCAAAGCTAACAAACACAAAAGTGGTCTGAAACATAATACAGGGATATTAATGCAAGAGACCAGAGAACATGTAGGTAGCAACAGGAGATTCTCTACAGTACGGCTGTACTGTGAAGGCATACACAGAGATCTTCTTAACGTCTGTGCAACATAGTTAACCATTCTGTATATGCAGTTTATACAGTACAATCATCACTGGATAAAATAGTGCCAAACAAAAACAAAGGAATTATATTTACTTGTTATTGAAATAAGATATTTTGCCAAAGAAGATAAAACTTAGATGACTTGCCTTGGCTCTCACATGTAATGGACTCAGCCTGGATTTGGACTCATACATTCCAAAGTCTAATCCCCATGTTCTGGTCCCCATTCCTTGTGTCTTCTATTTCCCCTAAGCTCTGGACACCAAACAGTGTGCTCCAGGCACCCCCTACTCCTCTGCTTTGCTGGCAGTTCTTAAAGATCTCCTGATAGGCAAATCCAGTGAGGATATTTTGGTCCCAGTCTTCCTGGAACTCTGCCCTGAAGTGTAAGGAAGATAATATACACATGTGATATTGTATTCACAGAAAACCTTTGCAATCTATCACATACAGAACTGGTTTCAAAATGTGTTCCAATTATTGAAGCAGAAAAGTGCTCAGAGCCAGGCTTAGAAGCTCATGCTGTGTGACTTTGGGTAAGTAGCTCTACGTAGCTGTGTCTCACTTTATTAGTGGCCAGTGACAGGACTTGGCTCATTGAGTTGCTGAGGAAATCTAATAGTGCAATGCTTATACAGCAGCACTATGCTTGATTTCTAACTAGCACACAACAATCATAATTGTATAGTGTTGTGCCTTTGCAAGACTTATTATTTTCAGATTATATTTGTCAACTCTGTCTCCTTTAAACTCTGCTTGATCGGAGTTGGCTGCCTTTCTGTATTCCTATGTCTCTTACGGTTCCCTTTCTACACCATCTTCTTTACTTAGCTTTTTTCTTCCCCTTTTCATGTTTTACATCATGATTTCTAGCCCTCTTCTCTTTGCTACCTCTATGATCTTGTAACCCTGAAAATTCTGCTAACAATGCCCTGTTTTTCCACCATAGACCTTAGTTCTTAAATCTATACCTGTTTCCAAAATTGTGTAGAGCAGGTAGGAGAACCTTGAGAAGTGACAATAGTCAGCCCTTCCAAGCTTGTGATTCCTACATGTGCTATAAGTTCTGCAAAGCAAGTCAGTTCTGGAATTGTTTGGAACCATCACAGATTCCAGCTGTTTGACCTCGGTTGGGTTCCCAGACTTCACTGAACATCTTTGTATTTATGACGAGCTACTGCCATAGTCCTTACAGTAGCAGGTCTAAACTTTGCCATGTCCCTTAAGACATGACCCAGAAGATATCTGCACCCTTACTCCTATTTAGGCTTGGCTGGAGGATCAAGAGTGTCAGGTCCATAAGAAATGGCAGGGACAAATGGCTACCTGTGGTGCCTAGTGGCATACCAGAGCTCACACTGGCCTTGAGGCTTCCTCAGTACCTGTTGTTTTTCTAGCTCTTCTCACTTCGCCCACCTACCCTGTCTCCAGCTCATAGGCTCCCCCCCACACCCACTCCTCATTCCCATATAACCCTGCCACTTCCGCTCTCCCTCTTTAGTCTTCCTCTCTCGGTCTCCATGGGGCACATTCTTTGTCTTCCCCTTTCGCTCCTCTCATTGCCAAATCCATTCTGTTGGCCATGTTGGCCATGATGTCTACCACTTTCTTGCCCTGCTCTGAACTCTTCCAGATACCTCTGTCTTAACTCTTTCTCATATCTACAATATAAACGTTCCCCTCAACCAAACCTTGGTGTGGCCATGTCCTCACTTTATGAAAAGGGCATCTGGCCTGAGCTCCAGTCACTAGTCTCCACCTCCTCCTTGTTCATTTCACCTCCTTTCCTGCCCTGGAACCTCCAATTCGTTATACCCTTCCTTTCCATTCATTTCCTTCTCCTTCCCCACTATCTCTCTTCTTCTGTGGCAGTGGTTCTCAACTTTCCTAATGCTATGATCCTTCTTTAATCCAGTTCTTCATGTTGTGGTGACCTCCAAACCATACAATTATTTTGTTACTACTTCATAACTGTAATTTTGCTACTGTTATGAATTGTAATATAAATATATGATATGTAGGATATCTGATATATGACCCCCCAAAAAAGGGTCGTGACCCTCAGGTTGAGAACCACTGCCGTATGGGGTTTCCTCTATATTAAAGACTCTAAAATCCCATCAATGTCAGCATGCATCAGCCCTCACTTCTGGTTGCTTCTGGTTTCCTGAAGAGTAGACTTTTCTCACTAGTCACATAGCTCTCCTAGTTCTTCCACTGAAATTGTGCTTTTGAAGGTCACCAGGGACACCTAGACTATCAAATTGTTGTTCTTTTTCTGAGATATAATAATTAACCCTCTGCTTACTTCCCAATGGCCTTCATGGTTCTATATTGCCTTGCTTGTCTTCCATCTAATTTAACTCAGTTGATATGTGTTTGTCATTCACTCACTGCAACTGAGGCTGCTATAAAGCAAGATTCTTTTTTGACTACTTTCTGGCAGGTGGAGATATGACAACAGTCACCACACTGTTGAGACATCCTTTTTCTCTAGAGCCCAGTGCCTAAAATAACAGATCTTGTCCCCTTTGACTGCCGGACTTTAAGAACTAGTGGATGTTCTAGTGAAGATGGTGGTGATAATTTTTGATATTTCCTTACAAAGCAGATTTCACATGTTACTTTTCCCTTAGTGCCCAGACAGATGTCTTTTAATTTAACAAATATTATAATATGTGTACACTATGCAAGTGATTTATAAGAATTAATGCTCTGAACCCTAAAGATATCCAAATGAGGGAAGTATTCTGACTAAGTCCATTTACCAGGTGAAGAAACTGAGGAACAATGACCTAACAAACCCAGGGGTGTACAGCTGGATGATGCGGCTGGGATTTGAGTCCAGGAAGGATATAGCTCCAGTTGAGGTGTGGCACACATTCAACTGGATGGTCACGGTGGCTTGCTCACCATCTTACTGCTGGTCCTTAAGTTATCCTGTTACACTATTCTACCCCCTGGGTCCTTTCTGGACACACACAGAGGTACTGTGTGAAAAACACATTTTCTACTTGTGATTTCCAAATCACGGATAGCATCTTCACTTTTGTTTCATGGACAATGAAAATTGCACAACACCATTCTTTCCTAATTTTTCTATTCTAAAAATATTTCTTTGGTGCAAATCACTGCATTGATCACAGTTTGAAACAAAAATTCCCCAGAAACCAGATAAAGCAGAAATTTTGTTGAATTCATCATTAATTCTAAATGTTAGCAAACTAAAAAGTGAAACTTAAGGTTACTTATGTTTGTGCTGTGTGAAATCCTGATTTTATGTGTGTGTGATGAGCAAGACTACAAATCAGAAAAACATTTCCCCAGTAATACAATATAGAACAACACAGAGATTAGAGTTATGTCAAGCAATTTCTATTATCTTGCCTTTTACTATTACTTTAAGTTCTACAAATGTTTGTGAGTTTGAAAGTATTGAACTATTCTTCCAAACTTATCTAACAAATAAATGCACTTTCCCTTAACATTTCTGTTAGCCATTAAGGTTTATTGATAGCTACCTATTAGAAATTCATAATTGTTTTTTCATACAAATTACTGCATTGCATCATCATAGCTAAAAAAAAGTATTATACTTTCCTATCACAACTATATTTTCAGACTTCATTCTTTTTAGTTTTATTTTTGAGAGTACCAGGAATTGAACCCAGGGCCTTGTGTGTGCTAGGCAAACACTCTACCACTAAGGTATATGCCTAGCCCCTCTATTTATTTGTTTGTTTATTGAGACAATGTTTGCTAAATTGAGCAAGTGGATGTTAAATGTGCTTCTAGTCTATGTAAGCCCTGAATCTGAATTTGTGATCCTCTGGCCTCAGCCTCCTTTTATATTTATTTATTTGAGGTTTGTTTTTATTTATACATATGAGTGTGTGTCTGCCTGTGGGTATGTGTACATGAGCAAAAGTGCCCTCAGAGGCTATAAGAAGGTGTTGGATCTCATTGACCTAGAGTTTCAGGTGATTATGAGCCATCTGACATGGATGCTGGGAGCCAAACTCTAGTCCTCTGGAAGAGCAGCAAGTACTTTTAACTGTGGACTGTGTCTCTAGCCCCTGGACTCATATACTTGAGTATATGAGATGATAATTCTGTACCACCAGGAGGCCTTATCAGTTAACTGATAGGTACAAACTTAACACTAGTCAATTGAATTAGACTGATGTTACATGCTAACATTGATGGAAAAACTAAAGTGTTTTTTGAAAATTTATCACAGAGCAGTTTTGTTCTTTTTTATGTGGTAGTAGATAAAGCAGGTAAAGAGACTTTTTAAAAAAAATCTAATGATACATAAAATATTCACCTATATTCAAAAGTGAACACTAAAGTATTTATATGAAGTTTTTTTGGACTTATTTTTGATTCAAAGGTATAATTTTGTAAAATTATATTAAGTACACCCCCCTTTGTTTTCTTTTTTTTGATAAGAACTCATGGAGCCCAGTCTAGTCTCAACCATTATGTAGTGGAAGACAATCTTGAACTTTGGATCCTCCTGTCTCTACTTCCCCAATGCTGGTACTATTGCCATGTGCACCACACCTAAGTTATGTGTTGCCATGTTTTGAAGCCAAGGCCTTCATTTGAGGCAAGTGTTCTGACAACCACGACTTATATCCTCATCTACTGGTTTTCTGTTTTCTAATATACTCATTTAACAATATTTTCAAAAAGATAACTCTATTTAAAATTTTTAATCTGAATGATGTGGTCCTGGCTTCTCCCCAAGGTTGCTGTGCTCCTTAGATATGATTTTAACCGGTGCAATCTTGAGGGGAATCACAGATCAGTCCCAGGGGACTAAGACAATGATGCTGAAATAGACACAGATTGTTGTTCTACAAACCAAGGCTGAAGCTGTTGTCGAATGTGACACTCAATCAATTCTAAAGTCATTTCCCCTCCTAATCCATTGCTTACATCTCCTTCACCTTGAGTTCTTTGGAGTCGTCACACTCCAGTGGTTTCTCTCTCTTCTGAACCCTTGTAGAACTTGTATGAGAACTTACTCATTTGACTGCATTCATCCCGTTTCTTTCCAATATATCTCAGCTCAATGTCTTGGATGGCCATTTAATTGTGTGAGTGTTGTTCCATTAACTCCAGTACTTGAGGATATGCATGGGTACGTATTGTTCTCTTTAGATGCCTAATAGCTCTTTGCCTGAAGTACCCAGGGGGTGCAAAAAGTACACAACTTGAAGGAACAAATGAATGGCCCAGTTCCATCTAGGTTGAGTGTCCAAATGAGAATAGTTATTTCACACTGTAGGAAGGAAGTCTTTGTGCTGGAGAGATGTTTCCAGTGGATGTTCATGACTTAGCCTAGTGTAGAACTGAGTTGACTATGATACGTTCACTTTATTTGATCCATTACATGGAAAATCCACAGATTCAGCTTTGTGGGCAATGGGTTCATTTGTGTGTAAATTCTGTTTCTGAGATCTCTTGATTAAGAACATGGCCATTCAGAAGCTCAGTTGGTAGAATGCCTGTCCAGTGTGCATGAAGCCCTGTGTTCAGTCTCTGGCATTGCATAAAATGAGACATGATGGCACACACCTGTAATCCCAGTACTCAGGAAGTTGAGGCAGGAATATCAGAAGTTCAAAGTCATCCTCTGCTATATAACAAGCTTGAGGTCAGCCTGAGGTACATAAGAATCCATCTCCCACAAACAAAAACAAAACCCCCAAGTACACAAAAACAAAATAACAAAAGAACACATATATGACTTTAAATGTCCCCAGTACATAATGTAAATGAAAGCAATAGAACTAAGATTTGAACTTACATAGTCCTGCTCCAGAGGTCTAGATTTTAATGTTTATCCTCTACCATATCTGCACAATTTTTAACCAAATCAGAACCTCAGCATGATGTCATAGGCAGTACCATGGCACTCTGATGATGGTTAAGTACTCATTTTCTGGAATTCCAAAAACAACTCATAGAGGAAGAGCAGGTAGAGTCTCTAACTGAAGTTCTGGGGGTTCATGAGATGATTCAGAGTCAGCCTGAAAGCATAATTGGGTGACCATATTATGACCACTCAAACCTGAGAAAAGTATACTCTTCACAGTAGTGTTCTCTTACCTAAGAATTCTGTTATCTGTGGTCAATTAGCACCCAAAATCAAATGAAAATTCTATGAATGGTTTATAAGTCATGAATTGTTTACTGTCCTGAGTAATGGATTCCCAACCTAGCCAATCCAAAGGTGAACTATGTCTTTGTCCAATATCTCCAATATGCCCAATACTTTATACACAACCTTCTTGTCAATCACTTAGTAGCTTTTTCATTTATCAGCTAGGCTGTCACAATCACAGAGCCTGTGTTAGCATAGTCCTTGTTTTATTTCATGGCCCCAGAGCACGCAAATGATGCTATGATACTGAAAATCTTATGGCAACTTATAATCATTCTACTTTATTAGTGGATATTCTTGCTAACAGCTTACTAAATTTGTAAATTAAAATATACCATAGCTATGTAAACAAAGGCAAAAAAAAACCACACAGAACAGACAGGGTTCAGTAGTACCTAATGGTTTCAGGCATCCATTGGCAGTCTTTGAATGTGCTCTAATAATTTACACTGAAGATAGAAATCTGAATTGGGATCACCTTTACATGGCCATGTAGCATAAAACAAAACAACCTTCTATGAGGGAAAAACAGTAAGTATCTTTAATAATTGGTTATGGCAGTCGTCTGAAAGAGGATAAAGTTAATACTAGGACAGTACACTTAGGTATAGACATTTAATACAGTTAGTTATGCTGACTAAAGCTTGGGCAAGCATACAAGATGGACAGAAGAAGTGGACATGCAGAACAATGTGGAAGCTGTTCAACATGAATGCAAAAAAGCAGGGATCAAAAGAAGTGAGAGTCAATTTGTAACAACAGTTCTCAGAGTGAGGCTCTATTTAATATGCTGTTATGTGGAATTCAGAACCAAGTGGTTATCAGAGGCTCCGGGTGGTGCCACAGTTGTTCCATGTTCTTATAATCAACATCTAGGCATCTCTGCTTAGCTGGTTGGGTTTTCTAAAATTTTCAATGAGTGGGAGAAAAACCCCATGGTTGGTAACCAAGAGAAATTTAGAAAATCAACTGTGTGGAACAGGATAAGGTTGAGACAAGACCGACTGTTTGTTGGGTACAAAATAATAATAATAATAATAATAATAATAATGCTGTTTAAAGAACTAGACAAGGCTGTGATATGAAGAGACATGAAGTTCAAAATGAAGTTGCATCTAACCTAGAAAGGCAACATACAAAACTTGGATAAAATCTCCCTCCTAAGACTTTCCAAGGACCTTAGGCAAGTCATTCATACATTCAAATTTATGTAGTGTAAAAAATTAAGAAAACACTCAAAGTTCAGGGAAAAAATTACCTGAGAGATGACAGTGATGGAAGTGTGACTTCCTGTGTAATGTACTGAAGATTGACAGCTATAGACAGACATGAGATTGACAGCTGTAGGCTGATATAAGATTGGCAACTGTAGACTAAATCATTTTCAAGTGATGTGGAGTATGTGGGTTTTCATTGTCCTTCTCTACAGTAGGTTTGACAGGAAGGGATGGGCTGAAGCTTCAGTGAGGGACACACTAGTTAGTAATGCTCAAGGCAGAACCTGGGCAAGGAGTACTCAAGTCTCTGACCTTATAAACGCTCCTCTATAGGACAGAAAATCACTACTTTTGAACTATCCTTATGCTAGGTATTAAAATTTTGTAGCAAGGGCCTCTTTTCAGAGGTTTGGAGGTTTTGAAACTGAGTGCAAAGAAGAAAGAAAAGTCAAAGGAAACCATTAAAAACTGAAGTCAACTGGATTCTGGGTCCCCAGCCAGCGAGAGGCTCCCCTCACACTGGAAGCCTAGTTACTCCTTCTGAAATCCAGGTGGTGACACATGGGCCATATCCTCTGACTTCATGAGGTTCAGCTTCTTCATCCTACCTCAGTCTCAAGGTGACACACTGGGTGGGGCCCCTGCCTTGGTCTCTGAGGAGGCAGCTGCCAGTTAAACATCATCCTTTTGCTGGGAGGAGCAGTTTCTATAATTGCCCCACCCAGAAACTCCACACGGCTTCCTCTGGCCTCAGAGAGTTTGACTGGTCAGCTCAGAGTGTTTGTGGTCACCAAGCATGATATGAGGTCCTCCTATTAAGGGACAGCTGTACTTCATGTGTCCATCTACTAGTGAATCAATATCAACAAACTTCTGCACCACCTAGCAGCACCCCTGAAACCTTTTTGTTCTTATTGAGGACTGCTCCTTCCTAGTCTTTCTCAGTCCCACTGACCACCATACCCCAACCTCCTTCACTCATATTTTGAAGCTCAGAACCTGCAGAGCCAGGGCTCTGCAGCTGACCTCAACAGTGAAGTGCTGGACCCTTTAGGTGGACAAGCTCTTCTGCTTGTGAGGCAGACAGCACCACCAGACAAGATGTTACAGGAGTCTTACAACTTGTCACCAAGAGACAGGAGGTCAGTGGAAGAGAAAAAAAATGCATAAGCTTAACTGATACAGGACTTTGCATAGCCACTGTGATCTTAGGTCTGAGATCTTTAAGTTGAGTGAGAAAGGGGACTCACACACTGAGAGCAACCTCGTGGCTCTCTTTGGTGATTCATATAAAGGAATCCTATTGTCTCTGTACTCTATACTCTGCCTCCATTATGATTTTTGATTTCTTGAACTTATTCACTCAGAAAATACCTTCAGAATGGCCACTATGCTCTTACACAGTAGTCTCGTACACAATAGATAAGGCTCATGTAGTTTAGACCTAATGAGAGTAGACAGACACAAGAATAGAGCAGAAGTGATGGGTGATGGAAACCAGAGGGATTTTTAAGAGTCAGTGCTAGGGTGGGCAGAATAGGTTAGTGGGAAGTCTGGGGACAGGCTCATTGAAGAGGTGAACCAGTGACTTGAATGACAAAGAAAGAGCCAACCAGGTGATGATCAATCAGGATAGTGGAGAAGTCACATGTGGAACAGCCCTATGCTGGGAAGGCGCTTAGCATTTTGGGACATGCAGATGGTGAGGTCCCCATGGGTAGAGTGAGGCAGGAAGAGGCACAGGGATGACTATCAAAGTCAGATCACCAGAAGTCTGTCTGCTAGGGAGATAGCAAGTTCAAATGTTCATACCGATTTTCCTTCTTGTTTTAAATATGAAGAAATAGAGTCTGATGAGGTAGATACTGTCATTGTGTCAGCCGGCTGACCAAGACAACACTAACTGAAGACATGAACTTGTTATATAGTCACTGTGGGCTTGCATTAAGGGCTTCCTGGTTGCTAAAAGTAAGTTGACTCCTGTGTGTCTTTAAATAGTTAATGACTAGTTTTGGGAGAAAGTGGTTTGAGCATTTCTTCCTGGTTAAACATTATTATTATTTTTTTTTTTAGGAAAAAAATTCTCATCAGCACTTCTGTTTTGGAACCATGACCATCACAAAAGCTTTTTATAGTCTAGGTCACAATTTTGCCTTCATGGCTTGAACATTATCAGGCTTGGATGGGGTCTTGGGGAATAGCTACCTAGTGAGCAACATCGTGTATCTTCTCACTCAATTCCAGGAGGGCAAGAGAGTACACGTTGGTATGAAGTGAAGTATTTAAGCAACCAGGCATCATGGCACAGTAACCAGCATGCATCCTGAGACACCAGATCAAGTGGATCTGTACCTCATTCAGCTCTCCAACTAGAAAACTGTTCTATCTCTTCTCTAAATTCTTGTAAAATATGGTGGCAATGGTATTACCTGCCTAAGGAATTAAAGTAATTTCTGCAAATGCATTTAAACTAATGCTTGCTGTATAATAAACTCTATTGAAAGGTTTTAACAATATTTTTTTAAATATTTTATTTTTTTTCTTCAAGTTACATCTCAGTAACAAACCCCTCCCTATTCCCCCTTCCTATCCCGTCCTTCCACCCTCTTCCCCCCAGAAGTTTCCCCTTTCAGTCCAACAGATGGTTCCTTCTCTTATAACAGTAGGTATTATACAAAACAATAGATATAAATATGCCACATTTATGAGAGTT
>CAJQZJ010032031.1:11233795-11260143 GCA_907164525.1 Lophiomys imhausi | reverse complement strand
TGTTGGGATTAAGGGTGTACTCTTCTTGAATGATGGGATTAAGGGTGTGCACCCTCACCACCCTGTTCCGTGTAACTCTAGAATTTATAAGACCAGTAACTCTATGGTGCTTCTCCCGTCTCTGCTGAATTTAAAGGCATGGGTTAACACCACAATTCTCATGTATTTTACCTTAGCTCTACGTTTTTTCGACACTTGGAGGTTTATAAAACGAGGTTAAACAGCTGTATCCTTTATTTTATTTACAGTGTTTTAGCATTGTTACCTGCTTTTTTTAATTAATAAATTTATTTGTTTGTTGCTTCAGGTTACATCCTTATCATATTGTCCTCTTTTCCCGCTTCCCAGTCCCACCCTCCCTTGCTCTACCCCCTGACCACTTCTGAGGACGGTTTCTGAGTACTTTTAAGAGCACGAATGGCCTTTCATTCATTCTCGGTTTCTGTTATTTGTAGGGCAAGTACCAAGTGCTGAAAACACAGCAGTGGTTAGACACAATCTTCAACAATTTTAATCAGACATATGTCTTACATTCATGTTTTCTTTTAATGGCTATTTGAACTGAAGCAGTCACTTTTCCAATAATGTCTGCTAATCCGTCTCTTGCTGATCTCATCTCTTTCTCCTCATGGATCCTGCAGAGGGAGACTTATTCCCAGAGACAAAGATGAGACAGCATGCGAGGTCACACGGCTGACTTGCAGACAAACTGACATTAGACTCTCAAGTTCACTTCCTACCTCAACCCCACAAATCTCACAATCCCTACATCTCTTTTAGTTAAAAAGTGTTAGTGCAATAATGGAGGGCCATGCGGTCCTCATTTGAACCACAACTAATGCTTTGGGGCAGGAAGAGAGGATGCTCTAGATATGTGTGTCTTAAGCCACATCATATGTAGGGACCACTCAGGGATCTTGTCCAAGGGCAGGTTTTTCATTCTGAAGGTGGAGAAACACTTGGGATTCTGCCTTGCCCATAACGTGCTTGAGTTACAACAGTCTCAGTGACAGAAACTAGATTCAGAAGGAGTTAGAGTTTATATTTTAGTTTTGCACCAAAGATGTTAAAATGTCCGGTTGTTATTGTTGTTGCTGTTTTATGGAACCTGATCTTTCTTTCATTAAAAGGGGACGGACATGTTTTTTTTTTTTTTTTTCATTCCCAGTTCAGGGGTCCCTTCAGACCTTGGTTCCTGAGCCATGAAAGACAGGGAAATGTACAGGAAAATACCAAGGTGCACCATGGAGAGGGAATAGCTTCCAGACGTGCACCGTGGTTAGCCGACTGCTCAGCGCTTGTTCTTATATACCAGGGTCCTCATGAGGCTTCCAGCATCACCAGGTGATCAAAGGCCAGACTTTTGGAATCAAGACCAAACTTGGTTGGAAGACTAAGCACCCAAGGTTAGTGGTACATTATATCATCATTTGATATTTATTTCTTCACCTATGAATGTAGGTAATTATCAGTCTCACTGGATGACTGTGGAGACTAAATGAGATCAAATACACAAATCACTTAACTCACCATCTGACATGGAGTTAGTGCTTAATAAAGATAGACATTGTGTCTAATTGGGTCTCAATCTCATTCTGAACTTCAAGATCAGAAGAATTCATAGCCTGATGACTGAGACAGATAGGAAATGTAATAATTACATTTATTTTAAATTTAATATTTAATGGAACATACTCTAAAAGAAACTAAGTATAAAAATACACAATATATAAAGTATATACGTCTATGGATATATGCATCTGTTAGTCAATACTGATACAGAATACTGAAGGAAATGATCTATAAGGAAGATAAGTGATTTTTGACATAGTCCCAGAAGTTTTAGTCCATGGTGTCTGGATCTACTGCTTTGTTTGGGACTGTGGCAACAACAGTAGGTCATGAGATAAGTAAGCAGCTCAGGCAGCTGCTTTTCAAATGGCCTTGTATTAGGACCCACTTGCTAAAGACTCTGCTGCCTCTCAATAGTTTGGTTTAATAGCTATGGACCAAGCTTTAACACATAGAACTTTTGGGACATTTTAGATGCCAACCATGACAATACATGTTTATATATTTAAATAATATTTGGTGTGCTTAATATATTTATCTGATAACTAAAAATGCATGTGAAATATATTGAAGAAATATATAACAACTATGTTTACATACAAATATATACATATAAATAAAAACATATGTAGCATATATGTTACATAAACAATTTAAATGCCAATAGTTGATTAAAACATTTAACTAAGCATATGCATTATTTTTACAGATGTTATCTATAAATCTGCAGTATATGTATATATTTGTGTGTGGATACATGAATGGAACCAGGCTAATACACTTGTCTTTATCAATACTATGGGAACCCAGATGGTATAACTAGCTTTCTAAAATAGCAAGAACAAAACTTTGAGTTGAGTCTTGAAGTATTAGAGTGGGTTGGGGGGAAAAAGCCAGGGATGAGGGTTTGGAATGAGGGGCCACTAGGCAGTAAGACTGCAATGGGCTATGGTGACCACAGAAAAGTGATTTAAAGATAATCAAAGATGGAATCTTATGTGGGGTACAGCCAGTAACTCTGGAGGGTTGCAAGCTCAATGGAAACCCTTTTGTCTGCTCTCTAATTCCTTCAGGACTTAAACTGTACTCTACATATCATGAAGTCTTGCAGTTTATGGGAAAGTAGTCCGGTAGTGCAGTCAGCATGTTCCCATTCCTTGGACTGGTAGGTGCTAAAAGTAAAATTCATCAGTGAATTTCTTTGAAGAGGAAAACAGGTGAATTATTGACACATAGAATATATGAAAACGAAATATCAGATATAAAAAAGAAGATATAGAGATTTATCTTATGTTCCTGCTGCTGCTAGATCTTCCCATTTAACCTGACCTTGAAGGGCATAAACTCTGAAGGTCTCTCAAGACTGAAGGCAAAATGCCATGACAAGTAACGGAATCTTTAAGTCCCTTCTTCATTGCTGCTTTACTACCACCCAATGCAAGAAGTTGGAGTCAAAAAAAGAACCTTATGCAAGTAGAATCTCATGAACCTCTTCATGTTACTTTCCTAGGGAACTGTTTCAGGGGCTTCTTGTTCATTACATGCACATATCTACATATATTTATTGCCCTTTGTCGTATAAATTATAGCTTCTTAAATTCTTGTTCCTTAACATACATTGAAAAATAAAATGACCATATTTTGTAGTTCCTTTTATTCAGGGGTCGTGGTCTTCCAAACATTAATTAAGACCCACAGCATGCTGTAAGGTATACAAATATTAGTATGTTGTTTTCTGGATGGAGATGATGATTAACAACGATATTAAGCAATTTGCCCTTAACAAGGTGAGTTCGCAGATATGGGAGTTGCATTTCTACCCTCTGAGACAAGCACAGTAATTGCTAAACCAAGATAAAAGCCTTTATTCATTCCTTTAAGATGAGTGTGCACAATTGAATCAGAGCTTTTCACTCCCATATTGCTTAAGAATCTAGAGACCATCCAAAATTTAAAAAAAAAGTGATAATCTACTTTCCAAAGATAGAGAACTTCATATTACTCCCATGAATTTAACCTCACCATCTGGTTCATATTTACCCATACAAATTTATCCTCACATGTAGAGAACCCCAGAATGCAGAATACTGTTTCATGTCCAATTTATTGCAACACCACAATCTTTTCAAAGAAAGTACAGAATTACTATTACTTAGAGTACTCTCTGTATTCTAAACCTATTCTGTCCTTAGCTGTTTGTCATATAGGATGCTCCTAATCCACTGTTTTACTGCCTTCAATGTGAATAACTTCTTAAGATATGCTGGAACATAGGATTTCCATACATGCTCCCCAGTCAGCCAACACTACTTAGCTGAGTACTCCATGACACACACTTTGCTAACAGCCCAACATAATTCACATTTTGCTCCTTGACTCTGAAAGGATACCATCCCCATTTGACAGAAGAGAAACCTGAAGATTGAGTAAGTAGACCACTAGCTCAGTAGAGACCACATGACTGGAAGGTTTAATAGTCTGGAGTCAACTTCAAGACTGTTGGGCTAACCCACCCTAAGCACAAACTCTGGCTCATTGGAGTTCTTTCTCAGGAATAGCAGAGGCTTACTCTGTCTTTTTCTGTGCTTTACTTCCATTACAGTGAATTTAAAACTCTGAAACCCATATTTTGCCTGGTGGAGATTTGCCAGGTGACTGTGGCTGTGAGCCTGAAGGGAGACTATGTAAGAGCTAAGAAGGATGCCAGCTGAACATCATCTCTTCATAGATGTGGTACCTATCCTCCTGTTCCCTAATAACCTCTGTCTGCCTAGCTTCACCAGGAATCTGCCTTAGGATGTGTAGCTCTTGGAACTCAAAACTCACTTTTGTTGTTCGATAGACTTTTCTGCCTCATATTCCATTTGCCCATACTCTTCTGGATTTCCCTGCAAAATGCTGGCAATCTCTGAAGGTCCATTCTCTTGATTGTCATGACATTCCAACTCTATTATTATCCCCATCCTTGGAAGGGGGGCTTTTCTAAGGGTTGTTTGTTTTGCTGAAGAGCTGGCAAATGATGTGTTTCAGAAGTGACATTTGACTTGCAGAGGCCAGGCATCTGGACAGGGAGAGAATTTCTATAAATCCCATATGTTTTCCTCTGTTTCATTTTAAATGCAGCATCTGTAGCATATACCTGCCAAGGAGGGTCACATTTTTATTTTCACCAATAATTCTAAGGAACCGGCTATTGACCAGATCCAACAATTTGGGCTCTTTCCTGACTTTTCTATTCAATTGGGCCATTCTTTCCGAACAAGAAAGATTTGAGGTAGAAGAAAATATCTCTTTGGCACCAACACATAAAACTGCGTACACATGCTATTTCCAAAAAGCAGCCCCCTTGAAGTACACGATGGAAATTTAATGGCAGCTTTAATTTTAAGACGCTTACAATATTACACCAGCAAAAAAGAATTCAGCACCAGCTGTGTGTCTGAGAATCCAAGGGACTGATTAAGTCTGTCACATGGACAGCTTCTAGCCCTGAGTGGTAAGTAGGTATATACCCAGCATTCAGCAAATCTGTTCCAGTGAGGCCATCCTCAAAGATAGTAGGAGAGCGGTGCAGATGATAGCTAGAGGTGGAGGAAAATAAAATGCTTCAAGAAATTGGAGGTTTGTCTCCCCCTCCCAAATCACTGAAACTCACTGAGCACCGAGATATTTTGAGTTATCTTGACAGTGGCTTAATATTTCTTTTCAATTTGGGGGAAATCCATTTGCAAAAGGCAGATAAAATAAGTAGAACAAATTAATAATGCTTCTATTTTTAAAAGGAGAAGACTTGAAGTGCAAATGAGAGACGTCCTCTCTACGAGGACATTTGCCCAACTGCTGGGTGCACGTGAATGCAAGGACGTTTGAGTATATTCCAGTGGATGCAGATTGGATGATTTAGGGACAAATGGCTCTTCTCTTGTTACTTCTGTGAAAACCCTTGGACATACCTATAAAAATTGTGTTTGTGATATAGACATAAAAGCCTTAAATACACATCAAGGGATTCTACAGAAAGTTTCTTGGCTAATACTCAGGGTTATTAAACTTTAAGAAGCTACTGCTCCATCTTCTTTGCATATCTGTTACCTTCTAGAATCTTAATAATGACAGTCTCCAGTCATAGAACTTTTACTTAAGATCTTTGTTAAGATGCCATCTGATTGGAAACAACAGTTCCTATGGTCAGTCTGTCCTTCCTTCCTTTCTTTTTTCCTTTCTTTCCTTCCTTTGCTCCCTCCCTCCCTCCTTCCTTTTTCCTTCCCACCTTCCTTTTCTTTTGCATACATATCTTGAGTCTACTACAGCGTCATCTTGACTATGTTAAGTACTAGGGAACACACATGCTTGCGATGCTTTTAAAATTCTTCTTGAGTGTGCTAAGTGATCACTCCACTGTCTGCCTCTTCCAAGTGGGCTGCTGGGAAGTTCAGAGTCAGGCTTGTGTTGGTCACCATTCAGGAAGGTATATAATTTTATCATATTCATATTTTTGCACTAGCATCACTATTAGTTTGAATGTATTTTCCTGCCTTGTTTTCTTTTTAAATTTCTTTAAACTTTTAATACCATATTTTAGAATGTTAATTTTAATTTTTAATGATACTATGAAAGCCACTTAAATGTCTTATGATTAACTTATGTAGTTTTTATGTGTTTCTACGCAAGTTCATGTGCACCATGCTATGTGCATGCAGGTGCCCACAAAGGCCAGAAGAGGGCATTGGATCCCCTGGAATTGAAGTCAT
Organism: Lophiomys imhausi; assembly: GCA_907164525.1. NCBI lineage: Eukaryota > Metazoa > Chordata > Mammalia > Rodentia > Muridae > Lophiomys > Lophiomys imhausi. The sequence goes on along the minus strand of CAJQZJ010032031.1, from coordinate 11,253,820 downwards.
TGTCAACCACCCAGTTGGGTGCTAGGAATTGAAACCAGGTCTTCTGCAAGAGCAGTAAATGATCTTTCCTGCTGAGCCATATCTCCAGTCTTCACTTAAAAAATCTTTATCAAACCCAGAGATATATAAAACAAAAAGCATGTATATTTTGACACTATGGCTAACTCAGACAAGTGCAAACTTTTGTTCTGGTTTTTCACATGGGTGACATAGGGTTGTCAGGGGGATTCAGTGGAATGTGGAGTTACAGATATTATTATAAATAATTAACTCATCCAGGTCATAATGAAGATAATTATTTTTGTGTTTCTTTATCCCTCTGGGGCATACAATAATTACATCAGTCCTTTGCCAAATAGCATTTAAACATTGTTATTGGCTGAAACAAAATGCAAAGCTTTGGTCTTATTTGATATGTACAAAAGCAAAGAAAGGCACAGGGAGAGTAACACCCAGGTGGATTTACTGAGGGTTCCAAAGGATGCCCTAAATAACTATTTTGGAGCTCAGTTACATGCAGGTGGTAGGATTTATGCTATGAATGCCTAAAATACTTTTTCTGGAGAGAGATTATTAAGTCCCAGTGAGCATGAGTGTTCAGTGCCAATACTAACCATTAGCTTTTGGCTCTGAGCCATGAGTTTCTACTCTGCAGTAGATTCCGCCACCAAGGGGAAGGTCATTAAGGACTATTCTCTGTTCTCGTTAGTATGTTCCAACGCAATTAACAGAACTTGTTCAGCAGATGGTTCCTTTCCTGTCAGCAAGTGCCTCCAGCTTAATGGGCTATGCAGGATTCTTTAAGTGGGTGAGGCTGGAAGCAAATTTAAAATATATAATCTTTGATCCTCCCACTTCTAATTAGTTCTAAAGGTTTTAGATAATAATGTAAAGGGGTCAGAGAAATGAAATCATTCTAAACAATCAAAGGCTCACAGAAGTTGAACGGGAGCTTTATACATACCAGGGAGTGTTTATTTCTCTCTGTTAAGTTTCTGCCCGGCTCAGAGAAAGGACAGAGCTGTTGTCAGCCTACCACTGAGACATTTGAGGCTGAGATGGATTAGAATGGGATGATAAAATCCAGTAAGTGCTTCTCAAGTTCCTGCTAGATTTCATCAATTGCTTTGGGTCCTGTGAAAAGACAGCAGCCCTCTATGCCTCAGAGTTTAGAAAGTCATGGGGGACTTAGACATACAGGCAGGTAGAGCGCAGAGAGTTTTGTAAGGGCTCTACTAGACACTTGGTTCCCAGCCTGCCGTTTATATTTCTAGGTCAAGTACAGGTATGCCCTGTCTTTCACATGGCATTGAGTACAAGACAGGGCTGCTCCAGCCAACCTCATCTGTCTAATTCCTTTTTCTGTGTTTGTTTTAATAGTTGTTCATGTGAGCCATTTCTAGCTAGTCAATGGGAAGGATTGAGAGCTGGGTTGGACCTGTAGCATATATACACTTTTGTTCCAAGAAACGACTAACTGATCCGGTCCCCTTTTCACACAATGTTGTGATGAGACTAGGAACAATCCAATTAAATGATAAAAATAAGATCCACATAGTTAAGCCAAGAGGTTTCCCTATCAGCTGGTTACATTTAGGGAATGATGACATTATAACGAAGTTAACAAGAATATTTCATTCATAACAAGTCTCTCAGTGATTATTATAAAATCCTTACAAGTCACACAAAGAACATGGGGACATTGAGACTCAGAGGGATTGGGGTGATGAAAGCTACCAGGTTCTGAAATCAAGGGCTCCCCTAAACACATCTTGTTTCTTTCTTAAAGTCAAAATAGGAAACCTTAATGCCATGGGTCAAGATACAGTACAATCATAAAACTTTCTTTTTTGTCAGAAACATATTAACTTTGCTTTTTCTGAACTGTTATCCTGGGATTTTAAACTCAGTTGTTCTTCTTTTCTATGCAGATAAATGTTTGAAGTCATGCAAGGCTTCTAGTGGGATAAAATATTAAGTCTCCAAGTAAGGTATTAGTGATGAGAAATTGTTTTAAAGGGCATTTGGGGGAAAAGATGAAATGGCCTAGTGCCATGGGCTACATGCTATTCTCCACTCAGGAACGGCTTGGATGGTAATCCACAAGCTGAATAATGAGCTAGAATGCAGCATTCCTAGTAGCCAGGGCAGTTATTGGCTTAGTTGTCATGTATTATAGCTCAGATTTGAAGACAATTTTACCCATTAACAAAAGCTCTTAAGGTTTCTCTGTCTAAAAGTGACAAAAAGCCTAACTCAACTAGTTTCAGAAAAATTGGGGGTGTATTGGTTTCCATAACTAGATAATTCTGTCCACAACTCTCCTTTCAGATATAGTGTAGGTCAAGAATCAATTCTTGCCACTTTGTTTCACCCATAGGCTCTCCTTTCTCAGCAGTGGTTCAATTTCTGGTCCTGAGAGGTGGTCTCAAAGTTTATACTTCTTTCTTCATAGAATTATGCTAATTGGAAATAGAGTTTAGTTCTTAGACAGCTCAAATGAAGTCTAGAATTTAATTCCATTTGTTTAGAGTGCATTTTTTGTAGTAGTTTCAGTTATTTCTTTGTTGTAATTCTATATTCTCTTGTATCAGTATTATACCTTTTCTTTCTTTTTTTTTTGTTTTTACATCTACCTTCTTGCTGTGACTGTACTAGACATTGTACTCTCCCCACCTTGGCTATTGGCTGACCACCTGACTCATTGGATGAATGGGATACTAGGAAATGTTGTATAAAAGAAGCTTATAAATGCAGTTGAGTTTGCCCTCTTGCTACACCCCACTTACACATAAGAAGAATATGCCTTACATAAAAGATTTGTGTAAGCAACAAGACAGATACGTGGCATGATCCTGGATACTAGCACTGGGTTGGAACTGGCATCACCCTAGGGATCCTCAATTAGTCAGTCTTCAGCCAGCTTTGGAAATGTAAGAGTGAAATGCTTGTTGTTATAAGCCACTGAGTTTTGGAACGACTTGTTATCTACCATTATTATGACAGTTGCTAACTGACGCCATAAGTACCCTACTCTGCTTGTTCAGACATTAGGCAGGAGGTGAGACTGTGATCATATAATTCTAGGCCTAGAACTCTCTGGTTAAATCTGGCTGGTTTAAGGGACAAAGGCTGAAAGGACAAAATCATAACAATAACCTCGTGGACTCAGTCTGCATTCCCCCCGGCAGAAGGATACTGGAGACACACAGAAACACATTTCAGAAAGCATATTTTCCCACCTCTGGTTTTTCGAGACAGGGTTTCTCTGTGTATCTCTGGCTGTCCTGGAACTTGCTCTGTAGACCAGGCTGGCCTCGAACTCTCAGATGTGCCTAAAGACTTGTGCCATCACAGCACAGTTTAGCCTCATGGTCTTAGTAATAGCATTGACAATAGCACCTTGGGACTAATTATTCATGTCTCTTGGTTTCTTTTGTTCCATCTGTAAGAACAACAGAAATTGGCTTGTTGGGGAGCTTCAAGAAAGGATACAAGTAAAGTCTGGCCTTTTGTGGGTGTTCAATAATGCTATTTTATTTTCATGTTAGTAATGATATATTAGTATGACTAGCGCCAACAGGTGAAGTGCACATGACACCAGTTTTAGTTAAGAATAATGTTCAAATACATTGTGCAAAAAATAGAATGGGCTGATGAAGGTCAAGATGAATCCCTTGTCGTGGGAACTGTTCTGGATGACAGTCATAAGGAATAGAAAAGAAATGACTTCCTAAGACCATGGAAAGCATCCATTAATTACATGGATGTCTGGTAGAATCTTAAGATTCCACATGTATTGTACTGGAAGCCAACTTCATTCATACTGGTACCTAATAACTAGACACTAAACCTGTTATTCACCAGGAGACCGACATCTAGATGCACTTGGAACCATCCTGTTATAGTGAAAGCAGCATCCACTTTATTAGTGATGTTCCAGTTTGGATGATAATGCTCTGTGGTCACCCTAATTATAACCCTGATTATAATTCATCAAATAGAAGACACCCATGCTCTTGTTATTTGTGAAATGCGTGTTTCCTCCTACAATTGTTGCCTTCTCTCTGTACCTTCAATCAGTTGCCAATCCCTTTTGATCCTATCTTCCAAATTCCTCCCAATCTTCCCCTTCTTTTAAGCCTCACTGCTTTAGTTCGGGCTCTTGTTACCTCTTGCCTGGAGCATTGCAAAATCCTCCCAACAGCCCGGACTCATTCTGTTATCTATAAAGCCTCCAGTGTTGACTGTTAAAGCATGCCACTGATCTTGCTGATTCCTTTTATTCACCTAGAGAAAAATGAAATTTTGGTGTGTGCCTTACTGTATCACATAAAAACAGACGGAAGTTTTTTCATTGAAAGGGAAGGGCATGTTCAGGATTGTAGATTTAAAATACCGCATTATGTATGCTACCTTAAACTCCCCAATGGGCACCAAGGAGGGATTCTCAGTGGTATAGGTCACTAGCCCTCAGACATATCTGGGAAGAAAGCGTGAGAGCTGCACACCTTCCACATAGAAGAGACGCAACTAACAATGTCAGCCATAAGGTAAACAGAATGGTTTCCAACCTGCGTCAAGAGCCATGTCTAGGGGAGGGGGGTCTCTAGAGTGCAGGTGCTGATTTGCAGTGTGGCGGGGTATCCATAGAGCTGCTGTTCTTGGCACTAACTTCTTATACTGCTTGCTGGGTTACTCAACTGAAATGGAGCTACCAACTTCTGAGGTCAGCAGTGGGTGCTCTTTGAAACCATCCTCAGAAACACAGTACATCCACTGGTGTCTGTGTTTTATATGCCCTCACATGAAGCACCATGTGTTGTCTGGTGGTGGCCCACCATCTTTCATCACGGGAGTGTTCCTCATCCGTCAGAGCTCAGCTCGAAAGCCACAAGACGTTACCAGTGCTGCCAGAGCATCCTTCCCCATTACACCACTTTTCACTGTTTAATTGAGTCTCTTTTAAAATATAGGCATCTGAGTTTGTGTGTAGGCTCACACATGCTATAATCTGTATACTCTGGATAGGAGGAATAATACTTGAGGGACCTTCACTAAAGCGTTGCTCATAGAGATTATTAATAAGGGTCTTCTATAAGAGACGTATTTAAAAGGAGGATCGTAACTGAACCACTTTCTCATCACAAAGAATTGAAGTAGGTCCAGAAAGATCATAAATGCCACTCTGCACCATTGTTTGAACAGAATGGGAGAGCGTTTCTTCTTGCTAAAAAAGTTGTTCACTTTGTAATTAACAAATGGCTAGAAGCTGCATCGACCTTTTTGGTTTTTAGAGTTCAGAAGTTTGTTAAAAAAAAAAAAAAGCTTTGGAATGTCAGGGAATAACAGGTAAGGACTAATTCTAATTCTTACATTCCTAAATTTGACTTTAACGTGTGGACTATGTGGAATGTAGGCTCGGAGGGAGCCACTTAATGCTACTTGCCTGTAGGGGCAAATGTCTCTAGAGAGTATCAAATCTTCAGGGAAGTTATTGGCCTCAATCGAAGTGATTTTGAATTACCTGATGGGTTCCAGTCAGTGGGATATCAAATTGCTTCCTGTGGAGTATGCAGGTTTAAACCAACAACCACAAGGATGTATCTTTGAAGCATAAAACATTTGGACATTAAACCTTCTTTCTGGCACCATGCCTGAGGCTACAGAACTGCACTTTCAACAGTCCTCACCTGGGATTTCTCAGCACACATGATCTGAGACTTACTCAGCTTCCAAGCTTGCAGCTCTATGGGAAAGAAACTGGTTCTGAATCTGTTGAAAGATATGCAGAAGCATAGGAACTAGGTAGCCAGTGAGAAGCTCATCCTTTTTGATAGACATAGCTCATGACAGGATAGTGAAGAAGCCATTTGAAACACTCCAAGGGGAAAGCTGAGTGAGTGTAGATGGCACAAGATACCCAAATCAGACACCAGGGGAATATCAAGGAGACAGAATTCAAAGGGTTGCTGCTAGGCTGGTTAAATTTTGACACAGAATGCTCAGGCAATCAGACCCCCAATTTGGACCTGACACAACAAAAGCAAATTAAGACGAGCATTTAGCAACCAAAGAATTACGGAAATATATGATCAAGCCATCTTTGACCCCTTTAAGGGGAATGGTCAAGGAACTGTGTGCTTTCTTGAAGGAATGTGAGAAAGAAGAATCCATTTTGAAATAAATTTGTAAAAAGAGTAGACTTACATTGCTCTCACAACAAAATATGATAAGTAGATCATAAAGTAACTTGGTATGATCTTTCAATAGTTTGCGCAAAAATTAAAACATCACATTGTACTTCATGAGTAAATATAATTACTTATACATTCAAAAATAAAAAACAGCCCCCCCTTTTGCAAAATAGGTAATGGGTTGTTCTCTCCTTCCAACGTGAAGTCATCCTGGCTTCCATTCCAACCCAGTCGTGAATGAGCTCTATGAACTTACCAAGAGTGCAATTTACCGTGCCCTTCAGGCTCTCTCTCCACTTCCCAGAGTCCTGGCTCTTGGGGCAGAGGAAGCGGGGAGCCCTATTTAGGCAAGGCACCCTCTCTCAACAAGCAGCATCAGTCACATTCAAGTGAGAAGTCTCTCAATGAACTCAACTCTAAATACCTGTGGTCTCTTCCATTTTTTTTTTTCTTTTAGGAGACCATCAAGTCAGGGACACTTGGACAAGGGACAGCTTAGTGAGGGAGTCTGTGTGCACTGGAGACTGGACAGCTGATGGAGTATAAATGTCCATATGTGGGACTTGAGAGTGACAGCAGAGGAGACATTGGAGCCTTCCTTAATCCTTTCCCCAAGAACACAACACCATGAAGGAACTGGAAGCATAGGTCAAGTGACCTAGTCGGGGACAACCGTGGGAGGAGCTTCACTCGTCTATATTCAACATAGAGAAGGGATGGGCCTCATCATAATATAAACCCAGATACCCAGGGTTTTGGGCCATGGGTATTTAATGGTGTGTGGGAACGCAGGTTGAGAAGAGCTTGTGTTGAAAATGAAGCATCTTTAACTTGGTTGTGTAGGTTGAAGGCTGGAAAGGAGATTTTAGAATTGGAGATGTCTGAGCTCTTAGGGCATGCATGTAAAGATAGTTTTCTTGACTCTTTTATGCTAACGCAACAGAGAAAATATCTCAATCTATCTTAGAAAATAAGATTTACCTTTAACTTCCATAAGAAATGGAAAAGAGGAGGGCGGGCTTTGGGTTTAGTAGATTTCAAAGTTCAGTGATGTCACCAAGGACTTAGGGTCTTTTCATCTTCCACACTTCTGTCCACAGTGTGTGTTTAACCCTAAGAGAGTTCCTCTTGGGGCTATGGGATGGCTGCCAGTAGCAATGCACAAGGGAGTGTCTGCTTTCATATTGCACTCTCTTCAGAACACAAGTGCACTTTCTCAGAAGCCTCTGGAAAATCTCTTTGGTCACACATGCCCAATCCCAAACCAGTCACTGTCAGTAGGGTAGGCTAACCCATTTATTTATTTCCTCAACAACCTTTCTATTGCTCCCTATGACCTGAATGTTTGTGTTCTCCCCGAATTCATGAAGTGAAGCCAAATGATGAGGACAATGATGTGAAGAGGTGGGACACTGAAGGGTGCTAAGAGACTTGGAGATAACCATGTTCATGTTCATGCCTAACGCACACCATTGCATGTCTCAATGATCTTCTCAACAGAAGCAAAGAGGCCTGAGGGAGCTTGCTTTGGCCCCTTCTAGCATGTGAGGATTCAATAAGAAGTTGTCAGTGAGGGAAAGGTACATCATCAGACACCATATCTATCAGGGCCCTGACCATCAATTTCCCTAAGCCACCTAGTTTGTTCTATTTCTGCTTTATCAGCACAAGCAGGTGGATACACTATTCAAGGGAGGAGAAGTGGAATGGATGTCGCTTAATCAGCCACAGCATCCACCATACCCTCCTCAACCCTTGTTATGGTTGATGTTTATGCAGGTCAGCGAGTGTTTTTCAATTGCAGAAGACTAGATTGTGAACTAAGTTTCTCATAGATAGAACTGGGTCAAGAAAGTCCCTGTGGCTAGGAAAGACCCTAGGCTGTCAGTCACAGGAACTGTATTCTATGCTCTTTAATTTTTGCCACTTGCATTTTGTTCAAGTCTTGAGTGTTCCCCATGCCACGTGTATTTAATCCCCTCCTTCCCCTTGCTCCAAGGAGTTGTCTTAAGTAAGATGTATGTCAAAATACTCTCTAGCTTCTTGTAAGAAAATAAACATGCTATCTACTGTTATTTCATAGCATTTTGTAACAAGATGGGAATTTTCCAAGTACATGAAAATTTGCTCTTGTTGAGATAAAAATCTCCTGCTTATGACAGGTGACCAGAAGTACTGCTTTTTGAGCTGAGCCAACAAAATAATGCAACTTTAGGCAGTGTGTGGGGAGCCACCCATGTCTCTGACTTGGTAATTGGCCTGTCTGGCCTGGGATTGAACCTCCCCTTTGATTTACTGAGGGCTCACTTAGAGCCTCATTCTTTGCCTCCTCTGTTCCTTGGGGATTTGAGCTTGTTGGAGAAGCAGTATCAGAAAACATAACACTTTTATTCAGCTCATCAAACAGCCGACTCTGTCCTGGGGGCCAGAATTTGTCGGTCTGTTGCTGTAGCTGTGTTCCAGCCCTTCTCATCGCAGCTGTTTTCAAACACATTTTTGGGCTCATACTTACAGTATGATGTTAATCCATTTGTTCACTTAGTGATCTCCTGATGTGTAATTTTGATCACTATCAGAAACCCACATATTTGGTAGGCTCTGATCCAGGAATAACATTGGGAATCTCTGCCTTGTTCAGAAGGAATTATTCAGATGCGCTGCCTCTGGGTGTGTGATCTTCAGAGCCCCAAGGGAACTTACTCTGTACTTCATCCTCTTGTTACTACATAGGGCACCTGCAGCTTTATTTTAAACACACTTCATTACATCGGGGTTTTCACTATATTAGCACAAATCACCTCTTGGATTGCAGCCTCCAGCTTCCCCAGTAAGCCCTTAGCAGAGGAAAACCTAGGGGTACTCTTAGAAGGGCCTAAGTCCAATAACACAAAGTCCAATATGGGGACCCAAATCTGCTTCCTTGCCCTTCATGGTGGGTCCTCGGCATCTGTGCTCAGGATAAACTTATAACTCTTTCCTCCCTTCCGTCTGCTCTGCCATGGTCATGAGTGTACATCTTGTCACTTGTCAATTGCCAGGTTAATGACAGCCAAGATGCTTAGAAACTAAGAGGGAGAAAAGAGGCAAGAGTAATTAAATATCCTAAAAATTGTCTTAGCTCTGGTTCCATTGCTGTGAAGAGACATCATGACCAAGGTAACCAATAGAAGAAAGCATATAATTGGGGGCTTGCTTACAGTTTTAGAGGACTAGTCCATTATGATCATGGAGGGGAGCATGGTGGCAGGCATGCTCCTAGAGAGGTAGCTGAGAGCTTTCCATCCTAATCTGCCTAAGCAGGGAAAGAGACAGAGAGAGAGAGAGAGAGAGAGAGAGACTGAGTTTGTTGTTGAAACCTCAGAGCCCACTCCCAGTGATATACGTCCTCCAACAAGACCACTCCTTCTCCAACAAGGCCATGCTTCCTCCAACAAGGCCACTCCTCCTCCAACAAGGCCACGCCTCCTCCAACAAGGCCACTCCTCCTAATCCTTCTCAAACAGGTCAACTAACTAGGGACCAAGCATTCAAACATATGAGCCTATGGGGATCATTTTCATTCAAATCCATGGCTAAAATAAATGTACACATGCAATTTAACAAGGCAAATAGAGGTAGATGTTATAGGCCACATCTCTGATTAAAAAGTCATAGTTGATGTTTCTGGTATCCTGTTACTCATTCCCTGTTCACTTTCAGGCAATTTGTTATTCAATGTGCTAAGTTATTCTTTGATATTGCAAAGTTCTGAGAGCATGCTGGTTTTCCTTAAATATTTCAAAAATATGTTGTTTCTATCTTAAATATTAGAATTCATTAGGGATGTCATCTTGGCATGGAGTTTTCTCTGTGAAAAGTTTTAGCTTATAGACTCAGTTTCTTCAGCACATACGCAACTATTTATATATGTTAAATTCTGATTGAATTTAGTGAGGTAACTTTTTTCAACATTTATTTATTTATTCAAGTTACATACAGATCACAGCTCCCTCTCTCTTCCCCTCGCAGTTCCACCCTCCCACCATCTTCCCCCTCTCCCTCCTATCCTTCTCCTTGGATGGGGGTCCTCCCCCAGAAGTTTTGTCGTTAAAAACGACTTTACAGTTAGTTGTCCTGGCTGCTTATATTAGCTCTGTTAAATGTCCAGGGTCTATATTATCTGTACGATGGGATACTATGAGGCCAGAAGCCTCACTTGATGAAAAATGACTCTCCAGCTTTGGTATGCTGTGTTTTCTTTATTGTTTGGTTAAAAACATTTCTTAATTTCTACCAAAATTTCTTTCACTTACAGATAATTTGTAAGTGTGTTGTTTAATTTCCAAACATGTTACTGACTTACAACAATAATACAATATGATCAAAGGGCATATTCTATTGTTTTCAATCTTTCAAAATATTTCCAAAACTTGTTTTATGGTCCAGAATGGTCAGTTTGGATGCATGTGTAATGTATTTTTGAAAACAAACCTTTGAAATGCAATGGTCAATGTCTATTAATTCTGTGGAGTTTTTCAGACCTTCTGTTCATTAGCAGTTTTACTCTCTGCTCTCTTGACCCCTGAGGGAAGTGTATCAAATATCCTGCTAACACTGTGGCTATGTCTGTCTCTTCTTTTCTCTCTGGATATATTCGTTGACATATTTTGAAGCTGTGTTCTTTGGTACAAAAAAAAGTTAGAATAATTATCTCTTTCTTGTGGGTCAATTTATTTATATTCATAATAATTTCCTCTACATCTCTTTAATCTTCACTCATGTTTTTAGACAAGTTTATTTTGTAAGTTTTCTGTTGATAGCAGTGTTCCATCCATATTTTTGTTCTACTTTTCTTTTCTTATATTTTGATTCTAGTTTTTGAAAAGTGATTTATACTTGAGTTGTGTTGATTTACTATAGTCCTGATGTGCCAAAGACAGTAATACAATTTAAAGTTAAGATTTCTAAATAGTCCACACCTTGTCTCTGAGATCTTTACCTTTTCAATTACCCATTGAACAAGTCAATGCAGATATTGTCAATCTATTTACAGTTAATAATGTCAAAAATTGAAATAAACAACCTGCCTATTAAAATATATTCCTTATACTCTTTTCCCTCAGAAAAGTATACCATAACCCACCCATCAAAATATGTGATATCACCAAAAGTTTCCTGTCTCTCACTCCCAATATGTAAATAATCAAATCTCAATTCCATCTCGTCACTTCTCATAGCACTCTCTCCTCTTTTGTCACTGCTGCTCCTTTCATTCACATCCTTGTTTCTTATTTAGTCTCCCTATATCTAACATTGACCTACCCAAGTGTCTCTTTTGGATAATTGGACAGGGTGACATTTCTACCGCTAAATATGGTCAGATATCCCTCTTGATCCAACAATGTGGTTTCCCAGTTTTCACATTATAAAGCCCCATCTGAGTATAAGAATGAAGCAATCATCTTAATGCCTTTGCCTCTTTTCTACTTCTTACTATGTCTAAACTCACATACTTCATCTACGTAATGCTAAATCATGTAGGTCTCTAATGTTCTAACTGTTCCCACCAGCAATAAGGGCTTTTAATGCTGTTCTGTGCCCAGCGGGGAATTCCAGCCTTGTCTGGTATCAGGCCAGAAATGCACACTCCTCTGCTAGAAGGTCAATCTCCATACCCTCAGGATGTCCAGTCAGGCTGTAGAGCAGGAGAAAAGTTTATTTTCACTTCCAAGTGCCGTAGCTCTCTTAGCTAAGCAAGCAGAAGAGTTAAAACAGCCCTGACCCTCTCTGTCATGAAAAGAAGAATTACTGCTCTTTTAGCTGAGCTGCCAGTACTGGGATGAGCAGCTTCAAGGAGCTCTTGGAGCTCCTGGATTGAGCCAAGTGGCTTCAGGAGCCTAGCTTGGTTAGGGCAAATTTGGGGACAGTGGTGGGAAGAGCCATTTTGCAGCAACAGGTCATCACTGCAGATGAGTGTCATAATGAGTGGTATGTACATGCAGAAGAAATAGCAGAAGCTCAGGGACAAGTCCTCGGTGGCAGTGAGAAGGAGCCTATGCCCCAGGCAAGCCTAGCTAGGCAGGTGTGCCATGTCCAGCGTTGAGTTCTTCACTGGTGGAAAGCCTTTCTTCCCTAAGTCCAAAATAAACAGCTGAGTCTCAGGTGGTCATGGTGGAGAGAGAGAGAGAGAGAGAGAGAGAGAGAGAGAGAGAGAGAGAGCACTTATTTTATGAATCAAGGATATTATAAACCTTTGGGCAATGGGAAGTGTTTTGTAGGTAAATGTATTTGATTCACTGGGCGAGATCCAATCATAAGAAAGGAAACACAGTATCTAGTTATCCCGTGGGCAGCAGGGGTTGAGGAAGAACTTCATGTATGGTTAGTGGCATGGACATATGTCATTGACTGAAAGTCAAGGCACCAAGAGATCTCATTAGCATGGGAAGTACCTCCAGAAATCCCCAGGTGCTCACTGGGCAGTTTTATTATCAGGAAAGGGTTGGGCCTGTAACTTCTCTGAGGGCTACATGACACTCCTTAGAGGATCTGGAGTTTCCACAGATCAGGTAGAAGAGGGGACTTGGATAGAAAAGTGAGTTTAGCTATCTGTCATTTAACATCGAGTTCAGGAGTTTTCTGGTAATGCCAGACTTCAACATTAACAGGAGAAATTCCCCCACACTTTTCTACTGTTAATGATAACTTGGTCATCCTTTGAGTCACAGCAGAGTGACATTTCTAAGGAAACTTTGAATCCCCCCACACACTTGCCATTCTGCACAGGTATCTAGTCACATGTTTATGGCCCTAATATAGCTCTAGAAACACACTCTTTGCTAGACTGACAATACTGTGACCCTTGCCTTGCTTATATTTATACAGTCAATAAAGTATTTAACACAGACAATATTTTGAATGAATGGGTAAATAATAAACAAATAAATGAAACCTTAATTTTCTCTGATCTAGATAATTCCTTTCCATAGTACTTAAGCTTTTGGCTAATTCTCTTTCTCTGTCTTTCTTTCTTTCACAGATTTTTGACAGGATCCTAGAATCCTGTACCAGGATGTAGCTTGGTATTTCTTTGCAAACCTGCCAGTTTCTCTGAGAAAACTAGCCACTGAGGTTTTTTAAAATTTATTCATTTTTTACTTTATATACATTGGTGTTTTGACTGTATGTATGTCTGTGCTTAGGTGTCAGATGCCCTGGAACTAAAGCTACAGTTTTGAGCTGTCATGTGGGTCCTGGGAATTGAACCCAAGTCCTCTGCAAGAGCATCCAGTGCTCTTAATGCTGAGCCATCTCTCCAGCTCATAGCCCCTGATGCATAAATGGTATAAGTATGTCTTAGAAAGAGGCCTGGGGTTAGGTTTGGGTAGTTTGCAAGACTACTCAAACCTACTCCACTCACTGCACAGTGATTCATAAAAGAAGACTAAGATCACAATGTTCAGGTTTGCTTCAAACTCTTTAGGTCAGTCTATAAATGCTAGAACCAAGCAGGGTAAGTTTCTAGTCTTATAAAACATGTTTGAAAGCTGGGCAGTGGTGGTGTATGCCTTTAAACCTAACATTCAAGAGGCAGAAGCAGGTGGATCTCTGTGATTTTGAGGGTAGCCTGGTTTATAGAGCAAGTTCTAGGACAACCAGAACCCCATATTAAAAAAAAAAAGCTTGACCAAAGAAAAAAACCACATGATAATCTCGCTAGATGCAGAAAAAGCATTTGACAAAATCCAACACCCCTTCATGCTAAAAGTTCTGGAGAGAACGGGCATACAAGGACCATACCTAGAAATAATGAAGGCAATATACAGCAAGCCAGTGGCCAACATCAAATTAAATGGAGAGAAGCTTGAAGCATTTCCTCTAAACTCAGGGACAAGACAAGGATGTCCACTTTCACCATATCTCTTCAATATAGTACTTGAAGTTCTTGCTAGAGCAATAAGACAACTAAAGGAAATCAAAGGGATAAACATTGGAAATGAAGAAGTCAAATTATCCCTATTCGCAGATGATATGTTAGTATACATAAGCGACCCCAAACACTCCACCAAAGAACTCTTACAGCTGATAAATAACTTCAGCAAGGTGGCTGGGTACAAAATTAACTCAAAAAAATCAGAAGCCCTTCTTTATACAACAAACAAGCATACCGAGAAAGAAATAAGGGAAACAACCCCCTTCACAATAGCCACAAACAATATAAAATACCTGGGGGTAACTCTAACCAAGCAAGTAGAGGACCTATACAACAAGAACTTCAAGCCCCTGAAGAAAGAAATGGAAGAGGCATTTAGAAGATGGAAATATCTCCCATGCTCATGGATAGGTAGGATCAACATAATAAAAATGGCTATTCTACCAAAAGCAATATATAGATTCAATGCAATTCCTATCAAAATACCAACACAATTCTTTATAGACCTGGAAAAAGCTATACTCAACTTCATATGGAACAACAAAAAGCCCAGAATAGGTAAATCAATCCAGTACAATAAAAAAGCATCTGGAGGTATCACCATCCCAGATTTCAAGCTGTACTACAGAGCAATAATAATAAAAACAGCATGGTACTGGTATAGAAACAGACCAGTGGATCAATGGAATCGAATTGAAGACCCAAACATGGACCCACACACCTATGGCCAACTAATCTTTGACAAAGAAGCCAAAACCGCACAATGGAAGAAGGACAGCATCTTCAACAAATGGTGCTGGTCCAAATGGATGTCCACTTGCAAAAGAATGAAATTAGACCCATACCTATCACCTTGTACAAAACTTAATTCCAAGTGGATCAAAGACCTTAACATAAGGCCGGCCACACTAAAGATACTAGAAGAAAAAGTAGGAGAAACCCTCGAACTCATTGGCACAGGTGACAACTTCCTGAACAGAACACAAACAGCTCAGGACCTGAGATCAATAATCAATAAATGGGACCTCATGAAACTGAAAAGCTTCTTTAAGGCAAAAGACACAGTCATTAGAACAAAACAGCAACCAACAGACTGGGAGAAAATCTTCACCAACCCCACATCTGATAGAGGGCTATTATCTAAAATCTACAAAGAACTCAAGAAACTAAATGCCAAGAAACCAAATAACCCAATCAAAAAATGGGAGACAGAGCTAAATAGGGAATTCACAAAGGAGGAATCCCTAATGGCCGGGAGTCACCTGAAGAAATGCTCAACATCCTTAATCATCAGAGAAATGCAACTCAAGATGACCCTGAGATTCCATCTCACACCTGTCAGAATGGCTTAGATAAAGAGCTCAAATGACAGCACATGCTGGCGAGGGTGTGGAGAAAAGGGAACCCTACTCCATTGCTGGTGGGAGTGCAGGCTTGTGCAACCACTATGGAGGTCTGTCTGGAGATATCTTAGAAATCTAGGAATAACCTTGCCTCAGGACCCAGCCATACCACTTCTGGGTATACACCCAAAGGACCTCTCATGGAGACATAGGGAAGTCTCCTCATCTATGTTCATAGCAGCCTTATTTGTAATAGCTAGAAACTGGAAACAACCCAGATGTCCCTCAACTGAAGAATGGATTAAAAAACTGTGATACATCTATACAATGGAATATTACTCAGCTATCAGAAACAATGAAATCATGCAATTTGCAACCAAATGGATGGATCTAGAGAAGCTCATCCTGAGTGAGCTAACCCAGACTCAGAAGGATGCACATGGAATCTATTCACTTATAGTAGGATTTTAGCTATATCGTACAGGATATCTGTACTACAACCAACACACCAAAAGGAACATGGACATAAACTTTTTTTTTTTCATTTCTTTTTCTTTTTCCTTTTCTTTTTTTTTCTTTTTCTTTTTCCTCTCTTTTTTTGTTGTTGTTCTTTGTTTTTGTGGGTTTGTGTGTCTGTTGGTCTTTATTTTAGTTTTCCCCCCGTAGCAAGGAGACACCTTTCACTGGCAGTACTGCCTCATAGGCCCCCGGTGTATGAAGAGGCTCTTGGCCCTCATATGACTCCTGATCTGTGGTGATAGACTATTAGGCAGGGACACTCCACCCCAGAGGAACAAGACGGAAGGGTCAGGGGGTAGAGCATGGGAGGATGGGGCTGGGAAGCGGGAAAACAGGACAATATGATAAGGATGTAACCTGTAGCAACAAACAAATAAATTTATTAATTAAAAAAAAGCAGGTAACAACGTTAAAACACTGTAAATAAAGTAAAGGATACAGCCGTTCAACCTGGTTTTATAAACCTCTAAGTGTCGAAAAAACGTAGAGCTAAGGTAAAATACAGGAGAAATGTGGTGTTAACCCATGCCTTTAACTTCAGACCATAGAGTTAGTGGACTTATAAATTCTAGAGTTACATGGAACAGGGTGGTGAGGGTACACACCCTTAATCCCATCATTCAAGAAGAGTACACCCTTAACCCCAACACACTAGAGACAGAAACAGGCAGATCTCAGAGCTCAAGGTCAGCCTGATACAAAACAAACTCTAAATAGAGAAAAACTTTGATCCAGGAGTGGTGGAACACATTTTTAATCCCTTCAGATGGGAACCACAGGTCTCTGATCCCAATAATTAGAATGCAGAGACACACACATAGGATTTGGAAGGACCTATGTTTAAAAGCTACTTAAAAAAAAAAAAGGCCCACTCAATACAAACGAATTGTCTTTCGAGATCTCAAAATATATACACTAAAGCTGGTTTAGCTCCAAAATAACAAAATAATTTCTTCTTTAAACCAGATTGAAAGATAACACTTTATATATTGTCAAAAAACCAAATTTGTTTCAGGAGAAATATTACCTACCCCACCCCCCCAAAAAAAAGAGGGTGATTGTCCCTGAGTGAGGATTAGGGCAGGGCTCTGTTCTTATCTTTCCAGGAGAATCAAAGCATCCATTCAAGGAACCCAGAGACAACTGGACAACGGAAACCTCAGCAGAAAACAGAATCAGACACCAAAGAAGACGAGTGACCCAGTTGATTCAGCCTGACAGACTCCCTCAATAGCTGTCTCCATCAAAAGCCTACAACCACAACAACTCAATATCGCTAAGACCGTTCAGCTCTACACAATGCCCCAGCCAGAACCTCAGTAAAGCCTTGAAGTTCAGCTTCTGCCTACAAACTCCTTAGGACATCTAAACAGCTGAGAACAGAAGGACTGAACATAAAAGGATTGTACTAACACTTTTAACCATTTTTCCATTTTGGTTCGGGCCCCAAACACGTTTACTACGACCCAAATCAGCAGGAAGTCATTTTAAGAGAGCGACGTCCCATACCCAGAGGGTGGGGAGGGTGTTTCTCCACCCACCCCCCCTTTTTTGGTTATTTGAAGGACAACTGAAAACTCTGTTATTTAGGGGAAGAGATTACAAGTTGTTAAATGGTCCTGTTTAATGGGTTTTGGAGGTTAGACCCAGGGTATTCCTTCTTTCCCTTTTCTGTATCCCTCTTTATCTCCTATGTAGGATTGCATGGACTTGAGAAAAATTGAGACATAGACATAGCACAGGAAGGACCAAGAAGAAGGGTCAGATTATTGAATATGCCCTTATACCTTTGTATATTGATACAAAATTAGTAGCATAGTTGGCTAAAGTGGTATTGACCATTGTTTATTGTGCAAAAATAAGATTGTATTGGACTACGTCGGTATTGATATTTGTATATTGATACAAAATTAAGATTATAGTTGGCCACAATGGTATTGACCCTTGTATATGGACGCAATATTAAGATTGTATTGGGCCACATAGACATTGATTTTTGTATATTGATATGAAATTAAGAGTATATTTAGCCACATTTGAATATATCTTTGTATATTGATACAAAATTAAAGGTAACGCTTTCTAATGGTATCGTACCTAGAGATACTTAAAAATGAAATGTGAAGCTCTGGCCTCTTGATACCAACCGTCTTAAACTGTTTAGGATAGTTAAGAAAAACAAACTCCTAGTCATGCATGCATGTCACCTTGTTAGCTACTATGACAGTCTATCACAGATATTCTCTAAGCTACTCAGTAATCAAGTTGTTAAGAGACAAGCAACATTTGCTTATCTAAATACAAGAGATAGATAGGGCATCTTCAAAAACTCCAAGAGATCTGCAGAATATGGCATTCAAAGATGTGGTCTTAAATTAAGATTCTTTTTTGATATCGTGACATATCAGCTCCTGACAGCACCCCCTATTCTACTCCAAGTAGAAGATAAGCATCGAAGAATCTCTAGTGTGAGATGGTTGAATTAGTGGCAAGCCTATCTCTTGGCATGTAAAAACTCCTTGCTTCAACTGCAGACAGACTGCTGTCCAAAAAGGACAAAACTTGGTAGCAGGGAAGTTGACAGCCTAGCTCTGCCAAGACAGGGTAGGTAAGTCCTTCATAATCCCTGCTCTACAATAAATGTCTGTCAGAGAAACAGGACCAAAAGGCTGAAGACTGATGCTGGAATGTATGGAGAGAAAATGGGAACTGTCCAGGTAGTCACTGGTTTGTCATTTCTTAGTATTGGAAGCTGCAGGCCCTGCACTTCCTACATAATCAGATATATTTATCCTTCTCAGCTCTCTGAGGTGGTTGAAGAATAGACAGCTTGAGTCTCATAGCTAAATTTTGAGTTGTTTAGGAATCAAGAGGGCATTCTAGATCTAAGAAGATGGTTATAATAGTGATGCAAGTTAGTATGAAAGCTAAGTCAGTTATAGAACTTTAAACTCATGGAGATGGTTAGAAGGTAGAAGGTTAAAGTCAGGGGCCAAATATGTATGAACTGGACATTGGGAAGGTATACTGGGCCATTTAACTCTCATAAATGTGGCATATTTAATTTTGCTGTTTTGTATAGAATTTACTGTTATAAGAGAAAGAACCATTTGTTGGATTGAAAAGGGAAGCTGTTGGGGGGGAAGAAGGTGGAAGGGTGGGACAGGAAGGGGGAATAGGGAAGGGTTTGTGACTGAGATGTAACTTGAAGAAAAAAAAATAAAGTACTTATATAAAAAAAAAGCTTGACCAACACTGTCAGTTGTATATAATAATAATTTTTTAATATTATCTTCAGCTATGAGTCCTAAGGCATCCGTTGGGATCTCCCTGCCTCAATGTGCTGGATAGATTGGAAATTAAGGGAATGGGAAACTGGAAACCATGCACTCCAATCATTCCAAGAAAGCCAAGATTTCAAATAATCTCTCTTGTCTGACTGCAATTCTTCAGAGAATGTGAACACACATTGATTTGGGAACAGTGTTCATTTTAAATATGGACTTGGTCCCACTACATACCCATAATTCTGGGAATGGTGGTAGAGAAAGGGTAACTTATCTTTAGCTTTCAAATATCTTTTTCCCTGGTCATGGAGGTGTCACAGAGCATTGGACAGCAGAAGCCCATTTAAGTGTGATGATGACCACTGGAAAAGGATAGACTGCACAGTCTCTCCATTTGTTCTTCATATGATTCATTACTAATGATGCATGACAAATGTGGCCCTCCAGTGAAAAATAATAATAGGGACAGAGACATATCATTAACCCTTAAGGAAGCTTTCAAACCTGTCAAGGTTAGTTAGTGACTTTAGTTAACTCAGCCCCTAGAAGTTCACATAGACATGGAAAGAAGCCAGGAGGCTCAAGGGCCTCTTGAATAGTTAGAAGTGGGAAGGGGAAGTTGTAATTAAGTTTCCTTTGTCATCAACTACTTCCAGAGACAGTATGGATATTACCAGAATATGCCTTATGGTAATACAAACCCACAAAAGGGTCAATTATCTATCTATCTATCTATCTATCTATCTATCTATCTATCTATCTATCTA
>CAJQZJ010032031.1:11173457-11201319 GCA_907164525.1 Lophiomys imhausi | reverse complement strand
GTCTCATAGTTAAATTTTGAACTGTTTAGGAATCAAGAGGGTGTTATAGATCTAAGAAGATACTCTTAAAAGTGTGTTGCAAGATAGTATGAATGTTGAGTCACATATAGACCTTTAAACTCATGGAGTTGGTTAGATAGTAGAATGTTAAAGTCAGGGGCCAAATATGTATAAACTGGACATTGGGAAGGTATACTGGGCCATTTAACTCTCATAAATGTGGCATATTTATATCTATTGTTTTGTATAATACTTACTGTTATAAGAGAAGGAACCATCTGTTGGACTGAAAGGGGAAACTTCTGGGGGGAAGAGGTTGGAAGGGTGGGATAGTAAGGGGGAATAGGGAGGGGTTTGTTACTGAGGTGTAACTTGAAGAAAAAAATAAAGTATTTAAAAAAAAGCCACATATATTACTGTGTGTATGTGTGTGGTCAGATGCACATGCATGTATATGTGTTTATGTGTGGAGGTTGGATGTAAACCAGGTTGTTCCTCGGATGCTGACCACTCTGTGTTTTAAGACAGGATCTCTCTCACTGAGACCTGGAGTTTGGCAGTTAGGCTAGCTTTGTTACCTGTTGAGCCTCAGTGATCCACTTGTCTCTGCCTGCCAGCCTCTGAGATTACAAATGTGTCATTACACTAAGTTACTCTAAGTTCTGGGCAGTAAAGATACCCTCATACTTTCTTGCCAGACTCACCACTCACTGAGCCATCTCTCCAGCCCACAGCTTCTGTTAAACGCTTGACCAAATCCCAACCAGAGCCAGCAACCTTGAGCTTTTCCACTTTCTGAGCTTATACTTTTAAAATATTTTAGATGCTATCTCAGAGAAAGATAATGATGTGATTGCCATTGAGTTAAAAAAAAATCACCCAATCTGGGTTGTTAACTATTTTAAGTTCCATTTAGTGTCTGGTGGTAATGTTTTTCATCATAAGTGCTTTGTAATTTCTAAGTTTGTGAGGCTTAAATAATTATGTAATTACTTTGTACAGCCACAGAGCACCACTTGAGTTGGGTAGCTCCTGGAGCACAGTAAGCTCTTCATTATAAATTATGTTATGCTTAGCACATAATTTATAGTTTATATGACAAGAATAGCCATATCATGCAACTATCCTGTAATAGCATAGCAATTACTCCTGTATTGTGGGAACTGCCAGTGGGATGAATATTTCTTTCATAATTACAGAGATGATAGCATCAAATCTGACAACTTCCCAGTGATAACGTTTTTAAGTGTAAATTCAACTACAGTTCAGTTGCTTCTTCTTAATCATTCTAGCTGAGCAAGGAAACAAATGGAATAAAATGTCTTCCTGTCATTTTAGTATTAGATGCTACTTACTGAGCAAGTATATTCTCCGGAATGGAATCTTAGGAACAGATCGTGTGTAATGAGATCAAAGTATATGATTTGCCTTCATTTACATTCTGGCAACAAATAGGCCTTGGTCGGTCACAACAGTTCAAGATCAAGGGAGAGTTCAGGAGAGTTATATTTGGTTATAACATAAACCCAGTTGCCAAACTCCCCTGAAAGATGTGGTGTAAGAGATAGGCTTCCATATGGCCTGGGAGGAACTGGAAGAAAAGAAGGCCATAGATTTGGAGATTTGAGCTTGAGCCCACTCTGGCACTGCCTGGCTAGGTGATCGGATTGACTGAGTGATCCCTGTCTCTAAGCATGATCTTTGTCTCTAGATTTAATGAAATCACACTTACAAGAGTTGCTGCAAAAAGCAAGCCATACAATACATTTGGGAGAGTTATGGCACTTGCTGGATAAGTAGCAGGTACCAGAAGGGCCTTTGCTCTTCTCCATCCTACTTAGTTTGAATTACAACACTCTTTCTTCACACAAACTTTAATAATGAAACATAAAGAAAATCACACAGTGTCTACCTACTGAGTGCCAAGACTTTCATAACGAAATCCATTCCTCCCTCCCTCCTTTTCCTTTCTTCCATTCTTCCTTTTCTATTGTATTTCTTTTAGTACAACCTGGACTTTTCCCCAAGACTTTCATGCATCCTTTTTTTTCCCCTACAAGATGTAGTGCTCAAACATTTCCTTAGCCAAACAAACAAAAATATAAAACAGGTGGAAAATGCCAATACAAAGTTGTGTCTGGTTATGGTATATGATACAACTCTCTAAGCAGCTCCTAAAAAAACAAATATCTGAGTCTTGTGGGAAAGAAACCAAAGTGATTTTTTTAAGGGATTGGGATACTTTTTAGTGCCTTCAGCTATTTAACCTTAAATGAGTGGTTTCATTTAGTGATGGTCCTCTTTTAGATTAGACTATTCTATCTGTACATCTCTTGTACTTACTAACTATGGTTTCACCCTTGTGTTAACTTAGTCATTTATTTTACAAGACATCTCTTTACATTTTACAATAGTGGAGTTCCATCTCTTCCAAACTGTCTTGTGTGATATTTTTATCATGTTTTAAATTTTTATATGGGATATAATTATTTATGGCATATAATAAATTATGAATTTATTTTAATGAATGCTTTTAAGCCAAATTAAATAATATTAATAGAATATTGCATACCCACCCATGTGGCTATCACTTCCATTCTCTTTCTGTGGCTCTTATTTCCTCCTGGCCTGAAGGGTGCCTTCCACTGTGTCTTTTGCTAAATCTTTTCAGCTTTTTATGTCTAAAAGAATAGCTATTTTCTTTTATGGAACATACTTTTATTGAGCCTACGTTCTAGATTGACAATATAGTCTGTTTCCTTCCCATCTGCTCCTTAACTGCACTAAGTAGCCTCCCTTCAACTGAAGGAATCTGCTACGTTTTGTAGATTTTATCTAGTAAGACATGTGTGCTTGTTATCACTCAAATTAGCCTCCATCTTGCTAACGCCCAGGGTTTGTTTCTTAATCTTTATTTATTACTTCAATTTACATCTCCATCACAGTCCCCTCCCTCCACCCCTCCCGGTCCCACCCTTCCACCCTCTCCCCCTTCTCCCACCTATCCTACTCCTCTGGTGTGGGGTGCCCCACATATTAGCCCCCTTCAGTTCAGCAGCCATATGAGGGCTAAGAGCTTCCTCTTGCACTGGGGGCCTACATGGCAGCTCTACTAAGGCAAAGTATCCCACTAATAGGTGACAAAGTCCATGTTCCTGTTCCTTTTGGTGTGTTGGTTATAGAATAGTTATCCTGTACCATATGGCTAAAATCCAGTTATAGGTGAATAGATGCCATGTGCATCTTTCTGGGTCATGTTAGCTTACACAGGATGAGCTTTTCTAGTTCTAACCATTTAATGCCCAGGGTTTTAACACTCATCATTTTACACATTTTGTCCTGTTTAATTGTTTCAGGAAAAAAAAGGCAAATTCAGTCTTTGTTACTCCCTTTGATTGGAAACAGAAATCCTTTCCTCATCCTCTTCATCCTCCTTCCCTCCTCCTCACCACCACCACCATCATCACCATCATTAAAACATGAAATAAAGTAGAAAGGCCTTTGGGAATCGTTACCTGTGAATGGCCCTGCTTTGCTGGCAGGCAGGCAGGTGATGCCGGTCTTTGTCAGGAATCGGGTCTGCAGGCTCTGCGGACAGCAAGGACAAAGGTGGGCTGGCTCATGCTCTTCATTGCTAATGTCCGTCAGAGCTAAACCTCAAAGGAGAATTCCCCACTCCCTGTCTCCCCACATCCCCACCTTCCAGTTCACAAGTTGAGGCGACTCATTTCCGAGTTAGTCCTTCAGAGTGGGAACAGGGGCATCCACGCCTGGGGGGCAAAACCTTCACCATGCTATTGGGACTTTTCTTTCTGTTTAGTTTTATTGAGTCAGAGGCTCATGTAGCACAGGCTGGCCTCCAGCTCATTATGTAGCCAGAGATGGCCTTGAACTCCTGATCCTCCCCAGTACTGGGACTATAAGCATGGAGGCACCTCATCTAGTTTCTATTTGAGCTCTATGGAGGTTTTCTGATTGTTTTGACTCCTACCAATGCAGATGTTATTACGGAATGGCCAGTGTTATTGCTTGTATTTTATAGATCTGCAATTGTTCTTTTGGTGTATAGATAACAGGTTTTTATAGATGTGTCTTCCCTTTACCAAAATGCTAGAAGGATTCAAATGTAGACAACAAAACCAAAAGCAACCCACTGCATTTCAAATCTGGAATAATCACTACGTTATTGTGCATAAACTTCATTTTCTATACTTAAATATTCGGAAAACAAAACTTGTACTTATTTTTATTGTAAACTCAAATCTATCATGGTAAAGGAAGATCAAATTGGATCGTCATAAGGTTTCACATAGTTTCCCCCTAATTTGTAGTCATGTAAGGGTGTTTATGGTTTGGAAAGGTCCATTAGACCTCTTATACACAGTCAGTGTAACCTACCAGCTTCACCTACTTCTGACATGTCTGTGAAAAACTACAGCAGATGTCTCCTTCCAGGTCCTGCGTGTTTGAAGCTGCTGGTGGGAAGATGTAAATACTCTTTTCTTTGTCACATTAGACTGTGGAGACTATTGGGATGCGAGCTATTTCTTTTCCGTGCTCTGGCTGCTCATCTCTGGCCACTCCCAAGAAGTAAAATATAAGCCTGCTCTGGGATTTCTGGGATTTCTGCAGGGGTTCCCCTTGGAGCAACACTCAAAACACAGGTGCCACAGAGCAGAGGCTTGCCCTCAGTCTCTCTCTTTCATTGCTCTTGTCTCCTGCAAGCTCAGACTGTGAGTCCTCTCCCCCATCTGTCTGTTGGTTCCTCTTTCTCTGTGTGTGTGTGTGTGTATATACATATGTATATAAATATCAGTCAATGTTTTCTCCTAAGTTATTGATCTGATGTCTCTGTTTACTTCCTCCAAAATCCTAAGTGAAAGATATGAGGGAAAAATGTCCCTTTTGTCTGGTTGTCGAAAATAACAACACAGATGAGCCGTACATGGAGAAAGTCAAATGGAAAAGTAAAATGTGGCAAATTATTAACATTGAAAAGTGCCACTCTAGGGCTGGAGAGATGGCTCAGTGGTTAAGGGCATTTCCAGAGGACCCAGGTTTAAATCCCACCACCCACATGGCAGCTCACAACTGTCTGTAACTCCAAGATCTGGCACTCTCATATAGACATACATGCTGGCAAAACACCAATTCATTTAAAATAAAGGTAAATAAATTGAAAAAAATAAAAAAGAAAAGTACCATTCTAGTGCTTCATTTTCTATTTCTGTGTGTTTGTGTGTAGGGGGGTTGTTTTTTGATTTTTTTTCCTTATCTCTTTTCTTCCCAACTCTACTACTCATTAGTCAAGTGATGTAAGGAAAGTTATTCTGCTTTCTGTGCCTCCATTTCCACACTTGAAAAAATTGGCATAGTAAACACACACACACACACACACACACACACACACACACACACACACTACTTGGGACATTATCTTGTACTTAGTACTAATTAACTGTCAATAATTAGTATAATTATGACTAGTCACATAATAATTAAGTGACTAAAATCGTGAGAGCACAATTTTTCTTCTGCACACATTGGCAAAACGTATAATTTGAGGTCTAGAAGAGATAGGAGACTACTCTCAGCTCAGCCTCATCATTAGCCAGACACCAAAAAAATTCAGCAGAGTGACTTTCTGTGGTTGACCTTCCTCTGGGGATTCTATTTCTATTCACCTCAGAAGGTAATGAGAGACCAACAAAGTGATTCCACCCAAGCTTAGCTGGGAGAGCAATGAGCTTAGTTGGGTTACTTACAGGCAAGTGGGGGTGTACAGGAACACATGCAACCTAAGGGTATCTGTACCACTGAAGAGGAGTCTTCCTCCTCTACCAATTGGTAACAGGGTAGATATCCTCAGGTTGGGATATTCCCACACTTTGTGAGCCCTCCTCTCTTCCACAAAGGAAGGCTAGAGGGCCCATTCTTGTGATCGTCTCCCACAAATAATCACAGTTGCTCTGCACTCGAGATAGGAACAGCTACACCATGCCCAGAGGACAAAGTTCCACAATAGTTACCTAAGAGAAACTGGCTGCCATAGCAGGACCAGTCTTCCTGATTCTGGTGAAGAAAGACATTCCCATGAGAGAAGAGCACTTAAGCTTTACCCACAGCATCCCCTTTCCACTCCCTCCCACCTTGACACATAACCACACATAGAATCTGATTCCTTTTGCTCTTAGCAACAGTAGTAGCTACTTTGGTAGCAAGCAGGGTGTTCCCATCAAGGCAGTAGTGACTGAGGACAGGCGTCTTCAACTGCCAGTCTCCAAGGGATAGACCTTCAGGTGAGGGAGGCATAGCAGGTGCTGTTTCACTCTGTCACCTGGAGTATGGCACTTTCTCCCTCTGGTTCTCAATTCCTTTCTCTAAATCACTGGCGTTGGTCAAGAACTGGTTTTCCAATGGTATTACAAAACAGATTCCCTGAGTCAGGTATCTTTGGGGTGGGATCCAGGAGTCTGTAATATCGCCCAGTGTCCTAAATGACTCTTTAAGGCTTGGGGATGAATAGTCTAGGGAGACTCTTGTAACTTGAATGTGGAATGTTCCCCTATAGGCTCATGTGAATGCACTTGTCCCCCAACTGGCACACAGTTTGGGAAAGTTATGTAACATCCATGGAGTGGAGGAAGTACGTCACTGTGGGCGGGGCTTGAGTCTTTACAACCAGTCCCCCCTTCCTGTTCTCTTTTATCTGCCGAAGAGCTGATGAAATGTGACAGGCCTATCTCGTGCTCTTACCGCCAACCCTCTCCTGTCCTTGGAACTTTAGGCCAACATAAACTCCTTCTCACTTCAGTTTGCTTTCGTTCAGCACATTTCTCACAGCCACAGAAGAGAAACTGATAGTCTAAGCTTTCTTCCGGTCCTGACATGCTTTGATTCTAAATTAAAACCCCAGACCTGGCAACTCTGCCCACGTGGTTTTCAAATATGCTGTCTTTGTGTCCAGAAAGCTGATGGTTACAACTTAACATGCACATTATTTCTGGAAGGTCATGTTCAAACTATAGTTTGACTGTGTGTTTTCTCCCCTCCCAGAGGGCCATAGAATGAAGTTCCTCACGTGAACATGGAATGGTTTCCTACTGCGATGAGCCACCATATGGCTTCTCTAATTTCTGAGAGTCACAAGAATATTTCTGTAACATAATTCTGAGGGCCCAGGCACAAGAACTGTTCTGGGTGACATGTTGCTCTGAGGGTGTCCTTCAGATATTTCAAGTCAGCCCTCTCGATTAACCCTTTGGGCATCTCCAAACCCCATGGGGCAACTCAAAGTGGATGTAAGACTCTCAAACTTAAAGCATTCCAGGATGGAAGAAGCCACCTGGTAATTAAAGCTTTAGGATTAGTCATCTGTAGCTGGAAAGCGAGGGGTATACTTTCTGACAGGTTTCCCCTTGCAAGGGCAGAAGGTGAAGATGAACTTATTTCTCTGTATGTACAAATCTTCAGCTGGTTTCAGAGACAGGCTGCGCACTGTAACACACCTGCTCTGAGGGAAAGCATGCTGCCTGTTTCACAGGAATACCAGCACAGGTGTATCTTATGGTCACTTTTTTCATATTAGGTGTGAACTGGCTTCTTATTTTGAGTTTTACTAAAAATATTTTATAGGGTACATCGTTAATCATATTTTCTCTCAAAACACTGTACATAACTTTGTATCATTTGAGTCTTGACGCTTGTGTTTATTTTATTTTTTACAATATGAAACGAAAATATTTTTGATTTGTGGATGAATATTTGGGACTGAAGTCTTTTAGATTGATCACTGTAAAGATTCAACTGGTTGATTATAGAGTTTGTTGACTTTATAGAATATTGTCTTTGAAATAGCCATTGATGTTATTTGCCATGGCAACTCAGAGATGTCTAATATCTGGAGTACCACATTTACCTACTATCAGTTAAGCACATGTTTCTCTAGGGGATGGGACTAGCCTGGGCTATTTTCTATTCATGATTTTTTAGGTTAAATTCTAGAATCGTTCGTCTTGGTTAGAAAGCAGCAATAGTTTTCTTGTCTCTCTTCCTCCTCTTCCCTGCAATAGTGTGGCATACGTGGTAAGAGGATATAGTAAATGCACAGAAACCAGTTCCCTCAGCCAGACCTGGCAGCTGGTCCCCACCCTGAGCCACCCTGGCAGCTTTCAAGTGTTGTCTTTGTATGTGGGGCTGTAAACCAAGAGTTATAATTTTCTTTTTCTTCTAAAGACTTAAACAGAGCAACCAAAATATTGATGAAAAGTAGACAAGAGCAGCCATCCTTGTTATGGGTCCTGGGATTCTTTTGCCAAAGGGCCCAGGTGAGTGTTTTCTTTCCACTTGGTTGATTACCTTAAATTGGTTGTCTAGCTATATAATACATGATATCTATACTACAACCAATGCACCAAAGGGAACATGGATATAGACTTTTTCTCTTTCTCCCTGTCAATGAGACACTTTTCCCTAGTGGTGCTGCCTTGTAGGCCCCCAGTGTTTGAGGAGGCTCTTGGCCCTCATATGACTGCTGAACTGGGGCGGGGGACTTTTATGTAGGGACACTCCACTCCAGAGGAGTGGGATGGAAGGGTTGGGGGTAGAGGGTGGAAGGGCAGGATTGGGAGGGGTGGAAAGAGGACACTATGATGGAAATGTAACCTGAAGCAATAAATAAATAAAGTAAAAAAATAAATTGGTTGTTTAGCACCCAGAACCCACTAATTATTCCAAAATACCCAATTTTCCTTTTTCACTCTTAACTAATGAGTGTCTTAACTGTATTGTGTGTTGATTACTCTGAAGTGAACACAACACTGGGTGCATTAGATAACGAGGTACCTCCCAACATAGAAACATTTGATTTCTAGAAAATTCACCATGGTGTGGCTGAGGCAACTCAAGATCAGATGACTCAGTATGCAAATGGCACATCAATGTACCATGTGACTTCTTTTGAATCTTCTTATCTAGTTTGACATCAGCAATGCCCGATCTCTTTCCATTCACTAGCTACTTGTAGAGAAGATCTTCCTAAAACAAATTCACCATGGTAACTGACTTTAGTA
Source organism: Lophiomys imhausi (assembly GCA_907164525.1). Classification (NCBI taxonomy): domain Eukaryota; kingdom Metazoa; phylum Chordata; class Mammalia; order Rodentia; family Muridae; genus Lophiomys; species Lophiomys imhausi. The sequence goes on along the minus strand of CAJQZJ010032031.1, from coordinate 11,192,248 downwards.
GCTTAGTATGTGAATGCTTTTCCCTTTGAACAGTAGATTTGGACATGTTTATTTCACCTTGTGTGTCCTTGTGTTTACCATTGTAGCTCTAGACTTCAAAATGGTTCACTGTTCAGAGGCTCCATGCCATGTGAGTACGTTAAAAGGGCAGCTTGATGACGACAATACTAAACTGCCATGTCACCCATTAAATGCATTGAAACCCTTGGAAGTAAAAAATTGGAGAAAGATAAGCAAATCATATCTTTGCAATCTTTTAGAATGATTCTTTGCTTGCATATGTTTGCAACTGGAGTCTGTGACTTCTTGTAGTTGCCAAGACTCTTCCAAATAGTCACCACACAACTTATATTATACCAGAAACAACAACAATACACTATGTATGTATGAATTCACAAAGGAGAATTCAATTTCATTGTGTGATAAAATGTTGAAAAAGTGTTTCCACCAACATGTTTTCTTTTTCAGTTCTGTCACAGTTTTTTGTGAAGACTTCCTTCAGATGAAGCTCAGGTTGTATGGAAATTGAAAGATGTGATTTCAATTATAAATTCTGTGTGTGGTCAAATCGTTGAATAATCACAATTTTTCTTCATTAAAGCCAAATGAAAAGAGTACTGGAGAGATGACTTAGTAGGTAAAAGTCTTGAGTTTAGATCCCTAAACTTAGATTTTTTTTTTAAAGGTCAATGGTAGTATTTGTTTATATTCCCATACTGGAGATGAGAAAGGTGGATGGAGACAGACAGATACCAGAAACTCATTGGTCGGCCAGCCTAACTCTGGATTCAAAGAGCAATCCTGTTTTAAAAGGAAGGTGTTGTGATACAGATACATTAGTTGGAAAAGGGCTGCTCCTCATGGTCCGCTGATCTCTGCATTGTAACCACTGTGGTTTTCTGTAACTGTCTCCATTTGCTGTAAATAGAGACTTCTTTGCTGTTAGGCGGTGGCTACACTTCTCTATGGATGGTTGGTGAAGAAGAATTTGCATTTCCCAGGGATGAGCCCCCTTGTTGGTTGTCCAATGCAGCGTGGTCAGTCTGAAACCATCTAAACATAAACAACAACAAAAATGGATTTAGCAGACTGTATTTATATGTGTACAGACATTCATGCACATGTAAGTATGAATGTATGGTATGTATTTATGTATGCATTCATGTATGTACATAACAATAACAAAGAAAAAGAGACTATGAATTTGAGAATTGGGGGATCATGGGACGGGTTGATGGAAGTGTACCTCTGAGGGAATGAGAGAGGAAAGGAGGGGTGATGTGATTCTACTTTAATTAAAATACTTCTAAAACCAAAACCTGAAACAAAGAAAAAAATGTAAAGTGAAGAACAATAGAGGAAGAATACTTCTGGTCTTACATAGGTAAATGTGCAATACACACCTACACACCTACACACACACACACACACCTACACACACATACATACATATACACACACCTACACACATACCTATACACACCTACACACACCTACACACATACACACACACCTATACACCTATACACACACAAACCTACACACACACACAGGAGAGAGAGAATAAAAGTGTCACTTAGATTTCTATCAAGTGTTGCAACCTAAGAAATTTTTTAGCTAAAAACTTCATTCCTTAAAAATATGTGGAGTAACAGTGACTTTGTGCTGAATTTAACTTCTGGTCCTTTCTAGAACTGAAAAAGCGTTAAGAAAACTTGAAACCAACCCATTTATCACCCACAAAATGTCATTTTACACAGTCTTATTCTCTAAAAAATTTTTTAAGAATAAACTTTACTCCAAATATTTTTAAACTCAGGTTCAAATTCTGCCAATATTTTGTTATTATTTACCTAGGTCATCTGATATTAGTACCACCCATGTTTTAGGAAGCAAGTTTAATTATTATGTACATAGTGTTTTGATTGCAATGGTTAGTCTTAATTTTCACTGTAATATAAAATCACTTGGGAAGAGAGGCTCATTGCGGGGCTGTTGGATCATGTTGACCTCTGGGCATGTCTTTGAGGGACTGTTTTTTATTGCGTTAATTGATGTGGAAAGGCCCAGCCCACTGTAGTTCATACCATTCCTGCATTTGAGTCCTGGCCCCTGCAAGGGTGGAGAAAGTGAGCTGAATTGTAGGAATGCATATTTTACTCCTGTCTGCTCTTAACTGTGGATATGACTGGCTCTCTCCAATTCCTTCTTTATTTTATGAATAAAATTTTCCTGTAAAGTTATTTTTGCCAAGGAGCTTTTTTTGTTTGTTTCCTTGTTGTTTAGTTTTTTTGTTTTTGTTTTTTTCCCCATCATTTATTTATTTCTTCAAGTTACATCTTTTTTATAATTTATTTTTTATTTCTTCAAGTTACATCTCAATCACAATCCCCTCCCTACTTCCCCCTCCAGTCCCACCCTCCCACCCTCTTCCCCCTCAACCCCCCATCCTCTACCCTTTTTTTTAGTTTAAGGTAGATCTTTTTCCCCCCAACAGCTCCCCCTTTCAGTCCAACAAATGGTTCTTTCTCTTATAACAATAAATATAATACAAAACGACAGAAATAAATAGGCCACAATTATGAAAGTTATATATTTTTTATAACAGTTACATCAAAGAATTGAGGACCAGGATGCTAAGAAAATAAAATTTGAGATAAAAGTGTGCCGCATTATGTTTTAGGACTAGACTTTGACACACGCCTTATTCAAACCTACCAAGTGGCTCTGATACATTGAACATTGGTTAGCCCTGAGATATGACGTTGAGTGCATGCGCTCTTCTCAGGAGGAGCTCCAAGTCTGGTGGACTGGACACACTTACACACATTAATTTCAAGCCCAAATGATAATTGCTACCACAAAGAGGAACAAACTACCGAAGTAAATTTTATTTTTCTCTGTGCTTTTCCAGTTTCTACATTTCCTAAGTAAGAGTGCATGACTTGTGAGATCAAAAAGCAAAACAACATATGTGTTGAAAATAAATTGACAGGCCAGAATAATGAAAAGGAACTTTAAAAAATATTTGTTTAGTTGGTTATTTAACACAGAGAAGAGAAATGAACTTTGACAGGAGAGCTGAGAAAACCCTTGGACAAAAGACAATGCTATTGCTGTGGTCATCAAAGTGAGTATTACTAACTAGCAATAGAAGTTTGGATAAAGAGGCCAAAAGTTCAACATAGCCTTTGGTAGTAGAGCTAGAGATTTCCAGCAAACCTTTATGTATATTAAGGATCTTATTGGCAGGATTTAAATACTGTTATTACAGTGTTTAAATGTTGAGTGATATGTCATTTCTGATGTGTAGAATTTAAAAGTAACCTTCTACTAGTGGGCACACCCTAGAGATGCTTCTATTACCATAAGTTGACAAGAAACTCTTTTGTGTCTCCGATTTTCTAACATCTGTGACAAAGCCAATGATATAATGGTATTAATACATATGTGTTAAATAAATGCATTAATTAATATTAATCAGTAAATACTAAGACACAAAGTAATAAATTCCACCCAGACCTACCTCTCAAGATGGGGATGCAGCTATTTCTAGCACTGAGGAAAAAATATCCCAGTAGGAGATCTAGAGGACTACAAGTGGCTAGTTTTTTAACTCCCAAAGCCTTCATTCAGTGACTTTCTCCAACAAGGCCACACCCATAAACCTCCCAAACAGTGCCATCAACTGGAGATCAAGTATTCAAATGTCAGAGACTATGGAGGGCATAATATTCAAACAACCATAGATGGGATATCTTTATCACTACCCTTCCTCTCCCCCTTAACTGAGAGGACATGATAGAAGAGGAAGCAGAAAGAGTGTAAGAGCAGAAGACGGGGAGATGCTGTCTCTGGTCTTGACATGACTATAGCACGCATGAGCTCATGTCAGTTGTAGTTCTCTGAACAAGATCAAGCCTGTTAAAACTCCAGCATGAATGAGGGAAGGGCTCCTGGGGTCTTCCCCCAACCTCTTGCCAGTTAATGGAAACTTGGGAGAGGGAGAGTCACTCTTTGGGGCTGTGGTCACTGCTAGGTTGGTCAGGCCCATGAAGATGACCCCACACCTCGCACATATGGATCTAGTGGGAGGGGTGTGTGAGTGTATGTGAGGAGGTATTTGTGGGGGGGGGTTATGTATGTGTATGTATGTGTGTGTGCATGTGTGTGTTTGTGTGTGTAATTTTAAGGGAGGACATGGAGCTGGGAAGAAAATGTGCTGCAGGCACTAGAGAGTATTGAAAGGGAAAGTAGGGAAGGATATGATCAAGAAACGGTACATCCATATATGAAATTTTCAAAGATTAAAAAAATAAAAGGGCTATTTCATAAAAGTGGTAGATATCCAGTCCACCCACCAGATGGTCAAATCTAAATCCATGAACACCAGAAGTATTTAAAAACAAAGTAATATGACACCTCCTAAAGTCATCTCTCAGATTCCAAACATATTGAAGTGAGTGAAATGTCTAATAAAGAATTCAAAAGAATGTTTTCTAAAAGGTTATTGAGATCCAAAAGAATGAAAATGGATGTTAAGTAAAATCAAGAAATAAATGAAAACTTCTGCAAAGAAAAGGAATTTGAAAATCAACCAACAAAAATTCTTAGAAGTGAAAATCTCAATGTGTCACATAAAAAAGTGACAGAGTTGAAAGTGTCAAAAATAGACTAGATCAAGAAATTCAGAACTTGAAGACAAATTTTTCAAAATGTCACATGCAGAGCCAGACATGATGACTCGTGCCCATGACAGGCCCACAGAATTACAACTTCTTAATTGTCTAAGATAGTGTGAAAAGCACACATTAGGAAGAAGACACCTTCTGTAAGCACTGGTGGTGGGGAATCTACATAGCCACGTACAAAGGAGGAAACTAGATCTATATCTCTAACACCTGCACACACGTCAACTCACAATGAATCAAAAACCCTGTATGGAAGACATGAAACTTTGAAACTGCCAGAGGCAAGAGGCAAAAGGCTAGTTATAGACATAGGCCAGGACTTCCTGAAGAGGATTCTAAAAGTGGTCCCAGGAGTGGACAAATAGGATCATGTGAACCTAAAAACTTTTACACTTTAATATTTCCTTTAGCGGAAACAATCACCAGAATAAGAGGCAGCGTGGGGGAAAATATATAAAGGACTGGAAACTTCAACATAATAAAAGAAAGAGAATCCTCTAATAGATTAATGAACTGACTAGACAGTTCTCAAAAGAGGAAATGCAAATGTCTGATACATATGAGAACAAAATGAAAATTAAGATCCCTTTGAGATTTCATTTCAGTCCACTCACAATGGTGAGGATTGTGGTGAAAGACCAACTTAGACACACAGCTGCTGGAAATGTAAACTGATACAGTCAATGTGGACATTAACATTGACATTCTCAAAAAAACTGAAAATAAAACTACCACTTGACCCAGCTACACAACTCCTGTGTAGACACCAGAAAGTCTCTAATTCAACATACCATAGGGATGCTTGTGGCTGCGCTATTCATGATACTGGGAAAGGCAGCCAGCCTAGGTGTCTCCCAGTGGATGAAGGGATAAAGAAAAGTACATATAACAACAGAATTTTATTCTGCTATTAGGAAAAAATGAAATCAGGATGCTTTCATGAAATGGATGGGGGTGATACTCAGTATATTAGGTACAATCAGCCAAACTCAGAAAAAACAAATACCTCATGAGTGTTAAACTGAAAAAAAATTAATTTGAAAACCTAAACTACCTAGAAGAAATGAAAACATTTATACCTACACTTGACCCACCAAAACTGAAACAACAGGACATTTTCAAAAAATGAATATATCATTAACAAATAGTGAGACTGAGTTCAGTAATAATGTCTCCCAACAAAGAACAGCCTGGAACCAATCATCTTACTGGAATTTTGAAGGAAAACAACGCTGCTCAGGCTTTTCCATGGAAGTGGTTGGAAGGAAACCTTTCTGAACTCTTTCTCTGAGGCCAGCATTCTCCTGTTACCAAATTCTGACAGAGACACAGAAAAATGAAAATTACAAACCAATGCCCCTGCTGAATACAGATGCAGGGATCCACGAGTAAATACAGGCAAGTATAATTCAATAACACATCAAAACGGCCAGATCTACTTTGTTTCATTCTGGGGATGCAAGTAAGCGTGGTGCAAACTCCACAAATCAATAACTGGAGCATGCCCCATAAAAAGAAGGAAGGATAAAAATTATATAGTCACCTCAGTAAATGTAGAATTCACATTTGATGTAGTAGAACACCCCAAATCCCCAAACAGACTGGGTATAATAGGATCATGTCTCAAAGGCAATATGACAAGCCTATGGCCAAAATTGCACTGAATGAAAAAAACAAGGCATGTCTTCCATGATCAGAGCCAGACAAAGGGTAATGATGCTCACCAATTTTCTTCAGGAAAAAACATAAATTTTAGCCAGAGCAATTAGGAAGGAGAAAGAAGAAAGAAAACTCCATATAAATGGAAAGAGAAGTCAAATTGTCCCTGTTTTCAGATAATAAGATTCCATATACATAAAAATTGCATGACTCCACCAGAAGACTGTGAGACCTGATAGATGATTACGAGAAAGAAGCAGGTTACAAAGCCAGTATGCCTCACACCTGTCAGAATGGCTAAGATAAAAAACTCAAATGATAGCACATGCTGGCGAGGATGTGGAGAAAGGGGAACACTCCCCCATTGCTGGTGGGACTGCAAACTTGTGCAACCACTTTGGAATCAATCTGGAGATATCTTAGAAAATTGGGAATAAATCTACCTCAAGACCCAGCCATACCCCTCTTGGGCATATATCCAAAAGATTCGAAATGAAACCACAAGGACATTGCCTCAACAATGTTCATAACAGCTTTATTTGTAATCGCCAGAAACTGGAAACAACCCAGATATCCTTCAACTGAAGAATGGATAAAAACAAAGCAAAACTGTGGTACATTTACACAGTGGAATACTACACAGCTATCAGAAACGAGGAAATCATGCAATTTGAAACCAAACGGATGAAACTAGAAAAGCTCATCCTAAGTGAACTGACGCAGTCCCAGAAAGATAAACATGGTATGTATTCCCTTATAAATGGATATTAACCATACATCAGTGGATAACTATCCTACAACCCACACACCCAAATAGATAGGAACCTAGCATATCTATTCTAGGAAAAATTCTACCCACCAGTGAGTCATGGAATCTGCTGCAGTTTAGTGGAACATCACACTCTAGATGGTGTGCCTTATCAAGCTCCAGTACAAGTGGAAGCTCTTTGCCCTCACATGACGCAAGATCTGAGGGAGTATCATATGTGAGGGTTCACCTCATCTGAGGAGAAGGAGAGTACCAAGTAGAGGAAAAGGAGGGAGGGAGGGAGGGAAGGAGAGAGGGAGGGAAGGAGAGAGGAAGGGAGGGGCCAGGAGGGGAGGAGGGAGGAAACTATGTTCTAGAAGTAAATAATACTTTTTTAAGAAAAGAGTTAATAAGCTTAAACATATAATAAAAATACAATATAAAATTCTCAAACTATAATTTAACAAAGATATATTTGCCTTACTGGCATGAAAGGAAAATGGCCTTAATTTCAGATTAGAATGTTAGACTGCAGGTGGCCACAGAGATTACTCAAACTTGAAAGCAGCTTAAAAGTTCTTTTTTTTTTTTTTTTTTTTTTTGTAGAGGTATAGGATATTTCCATGGTTTGGCATTAAAAAGCAGGCAACAGGTTTAAAACACTGTAAATAAATTAAAGGTGACAGCTGTTCAACCTGGTTTTACAAACCTCCAAGAGTTGAAAAAACTTAGAGCTAAGGTAAAATAATGCATGGTGTTAGCCCATGCCTTTACCTCCAGCAGAGACAGGAGGATCACTATAGAGTTAGTTGTCTTATAAATTCTAGAGTTACAAGAAACAGGGTGGTGATGTTGCACACCCTTAGTCCCATCATTGGAGAAGAATACACCCTTAATCCCAACACACTAGAGACAGAAACAGGCAGATCTCAGAGCTCAAGGTCAGCCTGATACAAAACAAGCTCTAAACAGAGAAAAACTTTGATCCAGGGGTGGAGGAGCACATCTTTAATCCCATCAGTTGGGAACCACATGTCTTTGATCCCAAAATTTAGAATGCAGAGACAGGCACATAGGATTTGGAAGGATTTAAGTTTAAAAGCTATTTACAAAAGGCAGGCTGCAATTCAAACAAATTGTCCTTTGAGATCTCAAAATATATATACTAAAGGTTTGTTTAGCTCCAAAATATCAAAATAATTTCTTCTTTAATCCGAATTGAAGGTAATACTTTATATATTGTCAAAAAACCAAATTTGCTCCAGGAAAAATATTACCTGACCCCCCCCCCCCAAAAAAAAAGGCAATTGTCCCAGAGTTAGGATTAAGGCAGGGCTCTCTTCTTATCTTTCCAGGAGATTTAAAGCATCCATTCAAGGAATCCAGGGACAACTGGACAACGGAAACCTCAGAAGAAAACAGATCAGACACCAAAGAAGACAAGTGGCCCAGATGATCCAGCCTTGCAGACTTCCTCAATAGCAGTTTCCTCAAAAGTCTACAACCACAACAACTCAAAATCGCTAAGATCATTCAGCTCCAAAGACTGCTCCAGCCAGAACTTCAGTAAAGCTCTGAAGATCAGCTTCTGTCTATGAACTTCTTAGGACATCTAAATAGCTGAGCACAAAAGGACTACAGCAAATGATTCTATTAACATTTTTAACCATTTTTCCATTCTTATTTGGGCCCCAAACAGGTTTACTACGTCCCAAATCAGCAGGAAGTCATTTTAAGAGAACAACATCCCATTCCCAGAAGGGGGGGAGGGTGTCCCCCCCCTTTGGTTATTTGATGGATACTAGAAAATTTTGTTATTTAGGGGAAAAGACTTCAGGCTGTTAAATGGTCTTGTTAAATGGGTTTTGGAGGTTAGACCCAGGGACTTCTCTCTTTTTCTTTTCTGTATCCTTCTTTCTCTCCTATGTAGGAGTGAACAGACTTGAGAAAAATGGGACATAGACATAGTATAGGAAAGATCAAGAAAAAAGGACAGATTATCGAATATGGCCTTATACCTTTGTATATTGATACAAAATTAATATTATATTTGGCTAAATTGGTACTGATCATTGTATATTAATGCAAAATTAGATTGTTTTAGGCTACATCAGTATGATCTTTGTATATTGATAAAAAATTAAGATTATATTTGGCCACAATGGTATTGACCCTTGTATATTGATGTAAAATTAAGATTGTATTGGGCTACATCAGTATTGATCTTTGTATATTGATACAAAATTAAGATTATATTTGGCCACATTGGTACTGATCTTTGTATATTGATGCAAAATTAAGGGTAACACTTCTTAAAGGTATTGTTCCTACTAATGCTTAAAAATGAAATGTAAACTTTTGGCCTCTTGCTACCAACCATCATAAACTGTTTAGGATAATTAAGAAATGGATACTAATAGTCATGCAAACGTGTCATTTTGTTAGTTACTATGACAGTCTATCACAGTTATTTTCTAAGCTACTCAGAAATCAAGTTGCTAAGAGACAAGCAATATTTGCTTATCTAAATATAAGAGATAGATAGGGCATCTTCAAAAACCTCAAGAGATCTGCAGAATATGGCATTCAAAAATGTTTTCTTAACTTAAGATTTTTTGATATCGAGACATGTTATCTCCTGACAGCACCCCCTGTTCTACTCCAAGTAGAAGATGAGCATCGAAGAATCTCCAGTGGGAGATGATTGAATTGGTGGTAAGCCTTTCTATTGGCAAGAAAAACCCCTTGCTTCAACTGTAGACAGACTTCTGTCCAAAAAGGACAAAACTTGGGAGCAGGTAAGTTGACAGCCTAGCTCTGCCAAGACAGGTTAGGTAAGTCCTTCATAATTCCTGCTCTGACAATCAATGTCTGTCAGAGAAATGGGTCCAAATGGCTGAAGATTGATGCTGTAATGTATGGAGAGAAAATGGGAACTGTCTAGGCAGCCAGTGATATGTCATTTCTTAGTTTTGGAAGCTGCAGGCCCTGCACTTCCTATATAATCAGATATATTTATCCCTCTCAGGTCTCTGAGGTGGTTGAAGAATAGATAGCTAGAGTCTCATAGTTAAATTTTGAGTTGTTTAGGACTCAAGAGGGTGTTCTGGATCTAAGAAGATATTTTTAAAATTGTGAGACAAGTTAGTATGACAGCTGAGTTAGATATAGAACTTTAAACTCATGGAGATGGTTAGATAGTAGAATGTTAAAGTCAGGTGCCAAATACATATGGACTGGATATTGGGAATGTATGCTAAGCCATATAACTCTCATAACTGTGGCCTATTTATTTCTGTTGTTTTGTATTGTATTTATAGTTATAAGAAAAAGAATCATTTGTTGGACTGAAAGGGAGAGCTGTTGGGGGGAAAAAGAAATACCTTAAACTAAAAAAGAGGGGGGAAGAGGTTGGGGCGGTTAAGGGGGAGGAAAGTGGAAGTGTGGGACTGGATGGGGGAGTAGGGAGGGGATTGTGATTGATATGTAACTTGAAGAAATAGAAAATAAATTAAAAAAAACAAAGCCAGTATGCAATAATCAGTATTTAATGGTAAATTTTCTGAGAAAGAAATTATAGGAGAAGCCCAATTCATCACACACACACACACACACACACACACACACACACACACACACACGCACACACACACTCATGCACAAATAAGGTAAATAATGCAATGTAAAGGACTTGACAAATCACCTATGTTTTTAGAAAAGAAATACTATTAAGTAAGAAAATATGATTAATGAAGCTTCTATAGCCTTCCAAGTGCCTCTTCTCTATGTTGATGTTGAATGTTTGAGATGATAAAAGCAACATATGAAATGATACTTCACTGTTATGTCCATCTACATGGCCTAAGGAGACTAGAAAACTGATCAGAAATGGATCCAATGTCCCTAGCATCCCATCACTTACATTATTTCAACTTGCTGGCGTATTTTGTGGTCTTGTTCAACTTTTTCAATGATCACATCAGAATGTGTACTTAGATTTGATTAATGATTACATCATGCTGATCACATTATTAAGAAAGGAAGGCATGAGATTCTATTATAATCATTAAAATGTCCCATGTGCTTAGAATTGGCTTATTTTAAGCAAAAATAATCTATTGAAGAAAGTCTTTAACTTAAAAGACATCCCAGGGGAGGCTAGTGTTGAAGACATGTGCATCATCTGACACATACCCCTTTGAAAGACAAGGCATATTTAGCAAAAGTTCCCAACACCTATATGAGCACATTTGAAAATCTCATATTCTTATTTTTTAAAGGTACTAGAACCACATGTTACAAAAGCAAAGCTATGCAAAAGTAAAGGGGAAAGGAAAATAAAAAAGGAATCAGTCCTCTTGGTCTTGCTCTGAAAATACCCTGTTCTGTCCCTGAAGCCACCTGATGTTCCTTAGGGATCTTTGAAAAGTAGAAGTGGCATCATGCAACCATTTTGTATTGTAACCATTTGATATTGTAACCATGGGGTGACTGGAAATGCTGATGCTCTATTGTCCTCAAAATGGTATTTTTTTGTTTTGTCATAGAGGTTAGAACTGGATGTCTAAGAGATCCTACAAGACTCTCCCAGCTGTGCATCTCTTAGAGCCGGTGGAGGTACGAATGTAGCAGGGCAGCTGGCCTGGGAGACACGGACTCTTCTGCTGTTACATGCTGAGGTGGTATAGGCAACTTAAAAGTTGTATTTCTTTACATGAGTTAGACAACACGAGTTAGAAATTAACACATACAAGAAAAGGCTCTATACAGAGTAAATTTAATAACAACAACAACAAAATAAATAAAAGCAAACCCTTAGCACCACATTGTTGACAACATTTATTACATATTATTCTTTTGATTATAATGTTATTTTTAAATTTTATTTCATTTTACATATGGGTAGCATGCCAGCATGTATATCTGTGCAATATGTGTATGCAGTGCCCATGAAGGCCAGAGGAGGGTATCAGATTCCCTGGAACTAGAGTTACAAACAGTTGCAAGCCACCATGGAGGTGCTTGGAATCAAACCCAGGTTCTCTATAAGAGTAGCCAGTGCTCTTAGCTACTGAGCCATTTCTCTAGCTCCTCAGTAACAAGTTATCTTGATAAAAGACATAGACCATCTCCCATGATTCCAGTCAAAATGCGGTTGTATGGCCATATCATTCAGTTATTCAACTCACAGGCTTTTATGCATTTTTAATTTTATATTAATGGATGCACTAAAAAACAAAATTGTACATCCATGCCTTCACCATCAGGGCCAAGTCCACCGTGTTGTCCAGGCTAGGTGCAGGCCCACCCTCCCAAGTGCTACAACCAGTGAAGGACATGGCTAGCTCTCCTGCTCTCAAGACCTCAGGACCAGCACTCCTAACTACCTCATGTGGGGAAGTATAACCGAACTTTTAAATTATTATTTAACACTTATTTATTTATTACTAAATTCACTTATAACAAACACCAACAATTTCTTAACTATTAATCCTATAAATTCCTACAATCCCTTTAACCTATCCACTAAACCTATTGATAATTATAACAACTACTTTCATAACCTTTTAGAATGATACAGTCTCTGGGGCAGGTCCTCAGTCGTCAGGAACACAGTCTTTGTCGTAGATTCTTTAACACACTTAGCAGTCCTTTTTCTGGATCTCTCAGATGCAGGTTCGTCAGGGTAAGTTGGTTATTGCAGTCTCACCTTAAATAAGGCTTCATGCTTTCTTCTCTGTGGGAGACCCCAGCCGTCTGCAGGCCAACTTACTTCTTTTGAATCAGGAACTCAGCTGCTCTGCCTCAGTCCTTAAAGCCAGGCACAGTTTCCCCTAGGCCACTGATCGGACAGATCAAACCCCTCCAGGCAAAAGCTGAGCCACAGGGTCCAGTCCTTGGCCTTTTGGTGTCTTGTTCAGGCTTTCTTTGCTCACCGGCTTCTTTCTGCTTCAGGGAGAGAGCTGGCCATCAATGGCCAGCCCTTTTTTCAGCAGGACTCTTGGAGCTCTCTAGCATCAGGGGCCTCTTCTTCTTCTGGGCTCCATGCACTGTCCTTAAATAGGAGGAACTCTGTTTCAGCTTAATTTGGGCTCCGCCCACTTAGCAGCTGAAAACAATGTCAGGCCAGATACTTTGTTTCTTCAAGTCTATTGAGTCTTTCCTGTTTTTCCTGACTTCAAGCTTGTTTTTCAGTCTATTAATTCTTTCCTGTTTTTGCTGACTTCATGCTGATAATGCTCTTCAGGCCCCAAATTAAGAGACAGTATCAGAAACTCCTATATATTTTCTAAATCTAATTTATCTAACCCCTACAGGGAAGGGCAAAGGAGGGGGGACAGCATTACCTCTCCACCACACCCACTTAGCTAAGGAGCTTTTAACAGTCTGAAGGCTGCTGGTTGAAGGCTGTTGTTTTTCTTTGGGGGTGTGGACACTCATAAGTTGTTCGTGCTCAGCGGGTGGTCCTACCTCCACGCACATACCAAAAGCACTGATTGGACTTAGGGGGTTACAAAAGCCAAACTAAAACAACAACAAAAATGGAAGAAAAATACATGACTTTGGGAGAGGGATGTGTTGAAGGAGGTGGAAGGGGAGATTGAGAGATGTATATGATGAAAATACATTTTATATGTGTATGAAATTCTCTAAAAATAAATTTAACAATTTAAATGCATATTAGCAGGAACCATGCAATGTTCCAAAAGTAATATTTAAGTTAAAGTTAACTTGAATATATATTATTATTAAGCATATATGTCATATATATCACATATATAGTTAATATATTATTAAATATTAATATATACTTAATATATTATGTGTTATTTTAATATTATATAATAATATTATATATCACATAATATATTGCATATTGAATTATATTATATTATGATATATCATACATACTTAATACATGATTATTATAAGTATATAATAACTTAAGTATAATATTTAAGTTAGCTTAAACATTTCCTCAAGCATCTGCCACTTCTTTACAGAGAAACACTCAAAATTCTTCCCATCAGCATTTTGGAATATACGGTACATTAACCACACTCACCCTGCTTTGTGCACTAACTGTAACCTAGTGCCCATCTGTGCACCTTTCTCTGGCATTCAGTACCCACCATTCTACTCTCAGTTTCTGTGAGCTCAGCTTTGTTGGCTTTCATAGGACAGTGGACAAGGCATGACTAACACTCCAGTTTAAGCTTTCTCTCTCCTCTGTAATTCCCCAACTATTTATTAATTCTCCATGATGGTGTTCATGACATTGGACAATCAATCACTCAAGTTCACCTGTCTTTCTGAGAAAGATGGCTCTTTATTCTTCTTTCTTCTGTGATGGGCTCTTTGAAGCCTGGCAATGCTCGATATTCCTCTTACTATCCAATCCCTTATCATATTAACGTACTCAGGACATGAAAGAGACTCAATAAACATTGCTTGAAGTTGTGAGTGAATGAAAAATCCTTCTGAAAGCTGTGATATTGGTTTGTGGCCTCGTATATCTACAAAGGATGCTTTTTGTACTGTTCAATCAAATTGTGTCTGGCCTCATCCTCCTTGGGCTAGGTGATCCAAAGGGAATGCTTCTTTACCTCATCACTAATGAGCCATTCAGTCTCTGTTCATTGCTATGACTTTTTAAGTACACATTTGTGGAGTTTTTAAAACCATTTGGAAATGTAATTATCATGTCTTCCACCTATGTAAATATATAAGGGATGGATTTCTTTATGTGCTTAGGTGTATCAACATGTCCTGGGTTTTTCCCCCCTCTAGAGTTTCCCTGTTCTAGCAAACATTTCTAGGGCAAAGAAGGTTATGCTCTATTTTCAGTCAGTGTCCATCAAAGGAAACCTGGAGAAAATGTGCATATACCCAAGAGTCCCTTTCTTACAGGCCATGGGTAATGACTCACTCCTGTTTACAAGAGGGTTCCCTTGCATGTGAGGCAGGTGTTGAAACATTTGGACAGCTCTGTAAAAAGCATAGTGAAATGTGGTGAGCATTAATCATCAGTCTGTACAGTTTGTAGGAAGTGTTTTGGGTATTCTGAGCCACTTTTAAATTGTGGACTAACCCTTTCTGTGTTTCCTTTGACTTCCTCCTCCCCATTCTGTAGCTGTCACTCATATCTTGGAGTATACACTCAGCCTGTCACTCCCAACGCTGCCAGCCTGGTTCAGAAGATCTTCTTTGGAGTTATGGCAACCCCCAAAATTTCAGAACAAATTCACCACCATGTGAAATTGGCAGACCCCAAAATTCTGGCCCCTGTGTGGTCTGAGCATGCTGCCCCTGGCCATTGCTCTGGGTGGCTACACATTGTTGAGCTCATCCCAACACATGTGCTTGCAACAGGATGAAAGTTTATTATTGGAAAATGCCTCTTGGCCAACTCCAGTCTAAATCACCAACGTGCTCTTTTGATAAAAGAAAACAATTCATAGCATTTCTCATTGTTACCTGGAAGCATAAAACATTCCCATTTTGTACTAAGTACTCTACTGTTTGAAACAATGTCCAACATGAAAAAATTGCACAACCGTGCCTAACTTGTCAAATTTCCCTCTTTTGGGGGGTAAAAAATGATGTTAAACAAGAAAGGGGAAGAATATGAGTCACACCCATAAAGAAAACGTAAATCTATGAATAAATATTCATAAATACAGAGGAAAAATTATTTTGTATTGCAAAGAAATTAATTCTCCCAAACTTTATTTATAAAGAAAAGCAAAATTGTCATGTTTCACTTTCAAACCTTACCAAGACAATTATAAAATTTACACTGGTTAAAAACACCTAAAAGTTGAGGGGGAGGAGGGTGGAAGGGTGGGACTGGAGGGGGGAGTAGGGAGGGGATTGTGATTGAGATGTAACTTGAAGAAATAAAAAATAAATTATTAAAAAAAACACCTAAAAGTCTTGAAAATGAAAGTGCATATAAGGAGATGCTCTACTAGATATAAGCATTCTCACAAAAGTATTACAACTCCATTAATGAGATCTTTGTGGTGGAGTATATAAGTTAACAAATGGCTATAAAGAAGAAAGCCCTCACATACACTGATGTGTACATGGGCCTTTGGGGTCACATGTGAGTGGCCACAAAGATCAATGAAGAAAATGCAGTATCTTCAGCTGAGTTTCCCAGGAATAAACCTTGAGGTGAGAATTCATGTATGAAACAGAGTGTGTGGCCCTGCAGGGTAAAATAGAGGTAAATTACATACTTCAGGGCTCTCCTCAGAAAGCAAGAATGTGCTATTCATAATTTGGATCTTCAGACATTTGGAAGGGTCACCCTGAAGCAATGTAAATTCCTCAACACTTTCAGGGTTCTCCAAATATACAGACAAAGCAATCTGTAGTAGACCCAGGGCAACCATCTGCCCAAAAGCTACTGGGAGCTTACTCGTTCAAAGACAAAGAAAGGATCAGTTAACCTGAGAGCCGGGGTGGGACAGCAAGACTGTTAGGCAGAGACTTCTAATGAATGTTGATAAATTATTTTATATTGGTGTTTTAAAAAGAAAATAAGACTCACAACCTAGAAGAACTCCAAATAGGATAAAACAACACAAATTGAAATGTCAAAGCCATAAAGCTTTTCTAACATGGTTTGGAGCAGGCAATTGTCTGGAGTATTTTGGAGTTGGGAAAATATCTCTTAGAAGTAGTGAAAACATTGCCACAAAGAAAATATTAATAAATTTGACTGCATTAAAATGCAAATGATCACTAAGGGTCTTTTGAAAACACCACATGGAACCCTCTATTGCAGAATCTATCTAAAATATATCCAAATGTAAAAAGAGAATCCTGCCTTTGTTGTCGAGACCCAGGGTAGACCTTGATTATATGTCCCCAAGAGAAGAAATTTTAGTTAAAATATGGAACAGCTACTATCTTCCTTTTCTGTTTGCAAGAGTGCTGTTAATTGATATAATCACTTTGGAATATAAGGACATGACAACAGGAGTTTTCCCATGATGCCCCATAAGGAGAAAGACTTCTGTGCATTTCTGTCAGCTTTGCTCATTGTTTGTTCACTTAGCCTCTGGTCTGCATTAAAACAATAGAGTTGAGAACGTCGGAAGAGTCTTCAAATATCTCTGAGGTAACAATGACAGGAATGGGTAAGAAATGGGTAACAATGACAGGAAAAGGATAGCATGGGAAGTCCAGCTTTTGGAGAAACTGGATAGTGATAGAAGGGTGAAACATCTTACAGGATGTTTTAAAATAGCCACCATAAATGTCCTGAAGAAACAAAAGGACAAAGTGTTGAGTTTAACTCAGATGCCATGTATGCTGTTGTCCTCATTTGGATCACAATGACTGAACCGTGGTCAACTCGCCTCCCCTCTTACAATCTCTGACCCATAGCAATGTTCAGTGATAATGAGCAAGGTGGTGAATTTGAAGGATTCCATGTCAGTTGAGGGGGGGAAATGATGTCTGACCTCCTAACCCATGCAAAAAACAAAAATTAAATATACAAACAAAATAGTCCTCAGTAAGTAGAAGTGAATATCAACGAAGCTGCTAAACATTACTAATGAGGCTGTCTGTTTATTCATTGGCTGGTGGTGAAATAGCTGAAATGATTCTAAATCAAGGTGATAACGTGACAATGAAGATGGCATTGATAAAGGGCAGAGGAAAGCGCCTCTAAACCAGATGGAAAATGTGTGATTGTGTTATCAAAGGAGAAGAGCGCTGTGCTTGCATAACAATCCCGGGAGCCTGTAAAATGTGATAGATTTCTCAGATAAAAACAAAAAAACATGGTTTATGAGCAAACCAACAGAGAGGAGTTGCTTTAAAAAGGTCTGTGGTGCTTTGGCAGCATGGGATAGCCTGTGATGACTACCAGACCAGTACCAGGCAAGCACCAGATGGGCTCCCAGAACTGGAAACAAACCAGAAACCTGAACTCTGCCTGGCCCTGGATGTGGGGGGTGTGCGTGAGCCAGCCTTGAGGGAGTGAGTGTTGGAGAGCCAGTTAGGCCTTAAATCTGCTATGTGGTAATGTTGGCCAGGGAGAGATGCCCTCCCCTCCCTTTTGCCCTCACCACCATTGATCCAGATGGGGTCACAAGAGCAGGAGAACTGTCCTTGCCCCTTAAATGCTGCAGCACTCGGGAGAGCAGGCCCTACACCTTTCCATAGTAGAACTTGTCCTGCAAGTGGGGGTTGCAGGTCCAGAACCAGGGCTTTGAGTTGGCCCACCCCAACATCTACCCCATGGATGAACTGCTGGAGTGCAAGAAGAGGCCAGTTCCACAACCCAAAACTGCAGGATCTCCATAACACAGGACAGTTACAGCATATCTGAGAGGAGTTCCAGTGAGGTTCCAGTATTGACAAAGTAGCAGAAACCAGAGGCCTTGTACCAGACCAAGGAATCACTATAATGAACACTTGCAAGCAAAATGTGTGGATAAAAGGGAATATTATGGGACACACTGAGATACACTGTAGCTTCCACACTGAGCTGTAATTTTTTATGCTGGGATAGATTGCAAGTGTGGAGGGTGGGTCTGAGGGGAGGGATGAGATGAGAGGGAATAGTGTACATGATGTGAAATTCACAAAATAAATTTTTTTCAAGAAAGAAAGGAAGGTAGAAAGAAAGAAAGAAAGAAAGAAAGAAAGAAAGAAAGAAAGAAAGAAAG